>JAIPMN010185454.1:0-18646 GCA_020650975.1 Apostichopus californicus
ATATATATTCTGGGGTATATGCTATGGGAACATTTTACAATATTAGGCCTGACTTAATTACTGCAAGCTTGCGATCTTTTATTAAACCAAATTATTTTCCCTCAAACTTGAGGGGATTGAATACAGCAAAGGCACATGCAACTAGCACCAATGCCATGGGACATTCTAGGTGCAGCCCAAGGAAGCATACTGCAAAACCACAAAATGTGCAATGATAGGTCTGGAATTGTGCAATCCAGGGATGTTGTTTAGAATGTTGTCCCTCTAAGCGTGGAAACTGGAAACTCCATGATATTGAGGTAATTTGCATTGGTTACGCTATTAGATCCAGCCTATACTGGTAAGATGAATACTTGAGGTTGAATTAAGTTAATTCCCGGAATTGTTCTCATGTATGAGAGAGGTCAATATATTAGGGTCATGAAATAGTGCAAGTATCCTGGTTTATGTGAAATAAATCTTGAGGGAAATATAACCTGGAATTGTAAATACAATAAACTGCTTGAATATGATTGTACAATTTAATTGTGTCTTGTCTTTTAATATCATGCTAAGCTCCACTACTGTATGTATTTGGTAATAAGTCGAAATTCTAGGTAGAAGTTTACAAAATCAAATTTTAAGCGATCACATTCACTGCCTATATATCAGTTTATGTTTTGGGTCAGTGCTACAGTATACTGCAGGGTAATTCCAGAAGACTAGAACGGGACACTTTGTGTTGTATTCCTGATCATCTACAAATTTCTCCTTTAAAAAAGAAAAATTGTTTGTTGTTTGTAGCGGTATTACTCCGAGCAGTGGAAACAAATTAAACATACAGTGAACAGTTGCTCTTGCACATGCTTTCATACATTAATAAAATTATGTTCCCTTGCAGTTCATGTAATATTCACTGTTAATTTTAGTTTAAAAATATCAGTATACCATTAGTTCCCGAGCCATATTATGTTTGCTTTAAAAGTCTGGCTTTGAGTGTTAGTATTTTGTCACAAACATTAAAGAGGAGGGGCTGCTTATCATCACTTTCCTGAACAGGCTATAACCCATATGTTAACTGTAATGGTTACGAATCAAAACGTATGGGGGACTTGCCGCAGTGCTGACAATGTTCAAATATTTCCATGGTTCCAACAGGGATGTGTTACACATGGACATACAACATTTGAGCTTTCATTAAAGTTTGGTTCGTGCCGACATTAGTACCGTTTTGGTTCCAATACTAGTACCTGAATAACACTCAAAACGGATTATGGTACCTGTATTTTGTCTGCCAGATTTATAAGATGTCGAAAGGCTGGAACATGCAATGTAATACTGTTATCAGTCGTCAGTAGGTATATGCCACACTAATCTGATATCAGTATTTGTTTTTAATGTCATAACAGGAGTGACTTTCCATATGTTATTGAGAAGAAATTGCAGGAATTATTGGAATCTTAAATGAAAACTTCCCTTCCCCAACAAAGAAAGAGAGGATAAACTTAGTTTTTGAATTTTATTGTGAACGTAAATATTATAGCACATATACATAGCCAGTCAACGAACCATCATAGCATATTCTGACAATGAAATATGGAATACAGTTACGTTAAAAATATCATTGAAGAGAAATCATTATTAAAACATATGGTCCTAAGGTGAAGGGTGGAACAGAAATTATGTTAACATTGCACATCTCATACAAACGAGAAAAGTCCTTGAATCTCAGTATTAGATATTACATAAATTCTAGACTGAAGACTTGAGTAGATATAAAATATGAATTAACAAACCAAAAAGTGAATACTTTTAATACATAACAAACTCTACAAAATATAGATGGTCTATTACCATGATATTTATCTAACCTTTTCTAGTAGATTGAATACTATGTGGCTGTGCTATATAATTTTAATAATATAATTGTTTGTAGTTATAGTAGATTGGGTTCTCAAATTTGTAAATCAAAAGAATGGCTTAGTGTTATATATTTATTCAATAAATTATATAATGGATAAAATCAAGGTATATTCCTTGTTTAGTAAAGTACAAAATTCATTATTCTTCACTGGGTGGTGTAGGAGGTGATGTTGCCAGGTGATGTCAGATTACCAAGAGATGAGCATAACTTTTGCAATGAGTCATGTGGGAGGGGGGGGGGGTATATATATTTATTTGACATTCATGTGTTCCAACTAAATATGTGAAGGATAGTATATATAAGCCATGATGGTACCACACTTGCAAAATGGTGCCTGGTCATCTTAAGAAAAGTAAACATGGTAAAATAGCTTTCCAGGAGTACCACATACCCTCCACCTCCCTCCCCTTTCCACCTACCACAGATCAAAACCAACAGAAACTGAACTCAAAAGTCCTAGTCTCTTACTAGACTACAATAACACAGCAAAAAAGATGAAGCTACCCACCCAAAGACGCATATGGACCAGGATTTTCCATCAAGTAGATCGCCAACGTCAGTTTGTGGACAGCAATTAGAATCCCTTGTTAGACTTGCGGCAACATCTCTGTATTGATTTATTTAAATTGGTAGCTAATTTTCAGACATGGGTATCCGATGACTGTAACTTGCTAGCTACCCTACACAATGTTTCTCACATATGAACTCACTATATGTATAACCCAGTTCTATGTAACTGATTGATATCAAGAAGAGTATTTCATTAGTGCCAGAAATATGGAATTTAGCATTCATCACTTTAACATGTGAAGATTAAAGTTACAAAGTGTTTTAGATGTACACAACAGAACCCATTACCATTTAACAACATAACCATGGAGTTCTAGTTTTGTATGAAACTCATGACATCATTGATATTTGTCTAACTGGCTTTTACGTTTACTTTCCATGATCACTGAGTTGTGTGGAGTCTGGTACATCCTATAATGTAGTGTTGAACATATTGGTCACATGCAAGGCAAAGATATGATGGAAAATGTATCAATTCTTTAAGCAGTTGTAGTTCTATAATGGTTCATAGTGGTCAACAGGTGACCAGATTGCATGGAGGAAGTCTGCCTATTAGTGGTAATTTTCATATTGATTTGCTTATTTTTAGACTTTGTGACAACAGTTATTACTTTCATATTCATCTTTATGTCACTTTCATATAGGAGGGCTAGAAAAGGGAGAATGGGAGGGGCCTCTGGTACAGTGCACAATTCTCCTTTAGGAGTTTGATGTTGTCTCCCTGTCTCCTTTACCTACATCAGCTGGTTCTATCATGAATTATATATTTAAGGTATAATGATAGAAGTACAAAAGAGAAATTTAAAAGATTCATCATTATCAGACTGTTTTAATGCTACTAAGCTCATTTATATGTAACCTGCTGCCAACCATTTGAGCTGTGATATCACACAAATTTGCTAAACTATGACAGGTAGGAATCTTCTTTTTCTTTGTGTAAAAAGAAATAGCAGATTCAGACTTGGGTACCCAACAAACTGTGACTGTCTATGTAACTGCATGGAAACTCAACATACTGATAACAAGTTGGGCTTGATATGTTACAGCATGTCAGGAAACCTTGGGAGTAACCCAAGAGCTTAGTCTAATTACAAGGGCACATGAGTGTAAGCCACCCTTCATGGTGTGCAAGTTGTTGTCCCCATTTCAGGAGTTAGAGGTATAAGGTATAATCGATGCCTTATTGTTTTATGTCACAAAATGGGCTCTACCCTAGGAGAATGACAATTTTTTTGCAGTGGGAGGGGGTAAAATGTTGTCCAGAAGAGGGTTGAAGAGGAGGGCTGTCTCCAGTCTTAATATATTTGTAAAATGAAGGGTACTTAGATGCAAAACAGGTGTTATATGTTTTGTCACTCTTGATATAATGTTGAAGATGTTTCAACTGTGTATGTTGTACTGCATATGCATGTTATATCTTTATATATTGTACTTCAGAAATTTATTGTAAAAGTATTCTCCTCAAAAGTGAGGGATCACCTTCTTCCTCCTTGATTTTATTCTTGGAATTAAAGTCTCGATTATATGTTTTCCTTTTATTCGGGGGGTGGGGGAGGGGGCATGCAATTTAGCCTACATCCAGTGGCGGAGCGTCCATACAGTCAGGGGGGCGGATGCCCCCCCCCCCCTGATGAAATCAAATGAGGCTGCTGGCGCCCTTTTCAGCTCTTTACCACTTTCTACTTATTCGCTATTATTGACTTTTTTATTTCGCTCTCATCTACCTATTGACATTTGTCACATTTTGTTGGTGTAATTTGGCGATGACACCTATTTATTCTTCGTTTATCTGCAAATTAGCCATGCCCGGAAAGGGTCATTTCCGGCGATCTAGGGAGTATCTTTACTAAAAAAAAATCTGTACGCTTCGCGCCAACCTGTGGTGGCTCTCCGTTTAGATAGTGTCGAAAGCGCCCCTACAGACCATTCTCGCCCCTCCTGACCAATACCCCTAGCTCCGCCACTGCCTACATCCATGCTAGGAATGGGTCGATCATCATTAAAACTACATTTGTGTAATTACAACTTTAAATCTTGCCAATTTATACAACATTAAATGTGTGCAATTTAGAATAACTTCCTGTGAGCAATAAAAAAAGTTAAAGAGTAAAATGTTATTGCAAGTTCACCTAGGATAGCACTGAACACGGCACCTCTTGGCTTCATGTATATTCAAAAGTTATTTAAAAGATATGACTACTGGCAATACTAGTCATATGGAGATGTAACAGATGACGGGAGTTTCCCTAATTCATTCGCTCTCATCTGATTTTATTGTATTATTTGTTTAAAACAATACCAAGATCACATCTGGCAATGCACATATAACTTCAAAGGCTTGGTACTTCAAAGCTTCTCAATTTATAAAACATCCATGATCAGACCAAGGTACATACTAGAAATTTAAGTATCTATCAGTAGCTGTCCCCACTTTAGAGAAATCCACAATTGCATACTACAATATAGTCATTGTGTTTAGTAAATTTTGTTAGCTATACACAATTAAACAAGTGGAATCTTAAAAAGGGCATTTGATGTTATTTATAGAACTAATTAAGCAACCTGTCTTCACCTACATATGGCCTGTAGATTTCATCAAAGGTATCCAACACAACCTATTACAATTTCACAAACTGACTGTTGAGAAATTAATATGTAAAGACTCAACAGACTCTCATCCACAAAGCAAGTAATATCAGCAGTGATTTATAAAAATAATAAGACAAGTTGTCTTCACCTACATATGGCCTGTAGATTTCATTAAAGGTGTCCATCACAACCCATTACCATTTCACAAACTATATGTTCAGAAATTAATATGTAAAGACTCAACAGACTCTCATCCACAAAGGAAGTTGTCATCTGTAAGTTGTTCCAGCTTGACTTTTTCTGTCACTTTCTTTGAGGAAATGTAATGAAGACATGTTGAAAACTTTATCACCTGAAGGTTAAAGAGAAAATACGAAATAACTGAACTTTCCATTCACTAGATTTATCAAGGTTAAAATTCATCAGGTCTGTGATCATTTTTGTAACAGACATTAACATCTTCCCTGGTGTCTTATTAATAAGTATATATGAATATTTTATATAGCTATAATCTCAGGGCAGCATATATATTGTTTTCTAATTCTGTTTTTATTTTTGGGTTTATTGGACTGACTTAGCTAACAGCATATAACTAATATTAATATGTTAAGAACCTTTGCCTTTATCTTAAAGCTGTTATTTAGGAATGTTTTGCATCTGAGGTAATCAATACAATTAGTTATATACAACACTTGTAGTGGTAACTGATCAACTCCATGTTACCTACCAAGAGTTGTGAAGCCCCCCCCCCCCCCAATAAAAGACATATTTTGACAATTGCTTGAATTTTTCTACCACATTTGTGAGCTATCTTCCATAGTATTGCAACAGAAAGTAAATGTAGAAAGCACATGTGCTTGAGTTTCCTGGAAATATCTCTTAAATGGCCAGTTCTATAACTGAAGTGCAAATAATGTACATCTAAGACAGAACACATTAAGAGAATCCTTCAACACTATTGACCAATGGCTAAATATGGAATTCTGAAATAATTTGGTTTTTGCTCTGAGGACATGCATAGGGTCCATAAGCTACATGCATGCCTTGTATTACTGACTGACAACATATGCACACATTAGTAAACCAGCCAAAGACTTCCACTCTTATTCCCTTAGCAAATAGCTCATTGGCAAATGGCATAGTGACTAGATTATCTTCAGATCTAAATTTCAACACAAATACTTAATTGTGATATATGGAACATATAGCAAGTGGAAGCAATTAGGCTTCAGACAGTGTGATCATAGTTACAGCATTTCTGATTCACTTGCTGAGGCAGTTGTGCAGGGTGTTATTCACTCTTACATGATATATAGTAACAAGCTCACTTAGTATATGTCTCCATAAAACAGAATTATGTCACATATTAAATTATGTAAAAATGACTTAGCCTTGGCAAATCTTGGGTTTATTTCAAAAGTAAATAATCTCACGTAGGTACTCATATCACTGGGAGGAGTTTACAGGCTACCTTCAAGAAATATAAACTATTCAAATAGCATACTTTAGTCTTAGCATATTAAATGTTGATGATAACTTAAGTTTAAAGGTATATCTAAGGTAACCTCTGTGCCAATGGAAGCCTTATTATGTAACTGAGTCTCAGAAGGCAATTTTTATTTCAGTTTGGCAAATGACCAGAGGGTGTTTAGGCAGCTATTGTGTCATGGCAAGCTCATTACAATCATACCAAGTACTGGATTAATCCAGCAAGAATCCGATCATGTTAATGTCCTTTCTATGGATTAATCCTGTCAGTTGTATTTTGAGTGAATGAATTAAAACTTTATATAAAATTCTTTTAGTGAGAGTGAATGGAGATAAAAGAGTATTCCTTGATCTGTGATGCTATCCAAAAAATCTACCACACATCTTTGAAACATTACCATTACTGTTCTACACTTACCATTAATGTGATTACCATCACATGGGGGAAATATCAGATGATGAACCGTTCATTTTCCTTGTCAGCACAGTATGATAACTTCCATGAAAAATTGGTAACTACAGGTGAAGTAGGTGATCACCTAATAGCTGGCTTCAGAATAATTCAACTTAACCTAATGAAGAGAAAAGAAAGTGATGTGAATGAGAGTAAGTCCTAATGATAGGATATATTGAGAATGTCAGTCAGAAATAGATATGTGTATGTCTCTGGCTAACTACCCTGTATTAAATGACATCCACATATAAAACAAATACAGAGGAAGGAAAGTACCCTTCAGTTCCAATAACCAGGTAAGTGTAAAAACAATTAACCAGTAAACCATCAAACTTGAACCGGATTGTCTGTTGTTTAGTGGAAGTTTAGTGGTGCACTGATATAAATGAGCTCCTAAAGAAGAGTCCAACCTCACACAAACCCAACCATGCATGTTTGGCTTGACTGAGAAATGTGTGTGATTTCGCACCTCTCTTTCCTATTGAGAACAGAATGTCTTTTAAATTTCCACTCACCAGGAGATAATTGTATCTAATTTAGTGTGTCAGCTTTGGTGAATGCGTTGTTTTTATATTATTTTTCTTCATTTAATGGCACCAGGCCCCTGGAGACTACATTGGCTAAATTGACCTAGTTACAACACTCTCTGGGGGGTCTCTTTCCAGATTTTAGATCACCAAAGATGTATAGGGTACTCTGTTCAGCTGGTCAATAGCTATCCAATATGGTCAGTTCTTTCCACGAATTTGGCAGATGAAGACACTTGTGACCTCAAAATGTTGAGTTAAAATTCTGACTTGTGAGGTCAAAATCTTGAGATAAAAAATACGGATATTGAGATAAAAAAGTCAAAATTTGGAAATTTGGGGACACTTAATTTTTTTCCCATATGTCCCTATTAAGCCACCGTACTCAAGTCGGTGAAGTTAGATCATTTTTGAGACCAGGCATTAGATTTTTTAAAACCAACTGCAGTGACTGGCTCAGCAATGCTTAAACATTAAACAAGCACAAGTGACAATTCTTTTTCACAGCTGCATATACTCAGATGAGTAGGAAGTATTTCCAATTGTGTTCTTTGTTTATAGCGGCTGGACTTTCAAGGGTACTGCAAAGATCTCCAAATCTTCAGTATTTTCACATAGGGGGGGGGGGGGGCAAGTCTCACCACCCTAATGGATGCCAGTGGTTGTATATGTTTGAATGCCCTCTAAATGTGTGTATGTTAAACAGTATTTAGCTCTAAAATATGCAAGGAAGACATGTTATCATGACATGATAAAGAGTGGCAGGGGAATTAAACTTCCTCAACCATGCTTGCTAGCCAGCAGTTTGGTGAATCAAGTCACAACAGACCAGATTTACTTCATTCTTACCATTCCTATGGAACTCTGTGCATCAAGAAGTGTAGGTTACTGAAAGAAGCTTGATAGGTGCATAGGTCCTGATCTCCTCTATCCGGTACAGTCTCTGTCTTCATATACACCAGAGGGTTTCTTCCTACGGTTGAATTAGTACATCATGGAGCCGTTAGAGCCTTAGTGACTTCTAAATCAAAAGTGAAACACTAACATGAAATCAACTTAGTTATTCAGATATTTCAGAAGACTTCAGAAACAAAAGGATACTCACAACAAAGAAAAACCCATGGTAGCAGTTCCACTTTGATCCAATCATTGATCTTTTTAATTTAGTGAATATTTAGTATTACAGTGTTTGGTTTCTGAAGCTTTTTCAAAGTTCTTAGGAATTTTTGCATTCAGATAGCAATGTGACACTACAGCAGTCTTTGTGGGCAATCAACTTCACATGCTAGCTATAAAGACCCCTACACTTTTAGTAAGTAAATTATGTAAAAGTGCATATATTTGATTTGTGATATTGAAGCTGAAGATACGTCAATAGGAACTGAGCATTACCAGCACAAACCGTGGAAATTCTGGATATGTTCCAAGAATGGGTTGTCTTGGACCAGTATGGGTGGTGTAAAGTACTGCAGTATTTTGGGTGACACAAACTAAAATAATGCTTGCATATGATATTGAATCTCAATCTTTGGAAAACCTTGCGCTTCATTTGACCTTTACTCACTGGCAGGTTAGCACTTAAATCCACAATATCCCAGGAGAGGAAACAACTCCAGAGTACTTTGAGAGTAGGTTTTTATGACTTAATTTGACTGAAACCTTCCAGACAGTTGGATGATCTCGCAAATGTATAACACTTATTCAATAAATTAATATTATGATTAAATTATTTGAAAAAAGAAAACCTCCCCGTCAACTTGTAACCAACTAACAGGCAAGCATCACAATACTTCAGCTAGTCCTACATTGTGCTGAGCATAGGACACGCTTTATGCTGGCATTGCGGACTATTGAATATTGTAACTAAAATCATTGGACTAGGCCTAAATTAGGATGCACTTAGCTTATATGACTAGAGAAGACCTAAGTCATAACGTTGAACGTTATGATGGCATGTGAGCCTGTCCTTGTACGTGCATAGCCTAACGTTATGAAAGGAACTCAACTGATACGTGGGATTTCTTCTTTGACAATTGTAATATACTCCGTCTGTTTCTTTCAGTATCATGTTCACCATCTGGAATATGTTGCAATATCTTCATATTAGTAAGCCAGTACTGTAACTTCGGGGAATCACAACCAAACAAACAGGGAAGTACAACCATACAACCGTTCTTAAAACGCTGCTTTACACTGTGTCGTTGGTTTGTTTAGATTTTGAAAATGAGACCTGTTCAAGTCGTTTCCATTGGCCACCAGTAAAATTCCCCTCCTTTCAGGTAGCATACGCCCATTAAAAGCCCCATTGACTTACACACTAAGTCACAAAAGTAATGTGGTCTTTAAGTCTAGATAAAAGCTAAACGCTACCATCACCGGATAGCTGACAAGTTTGCCTTTCATGGCACCATCAAATTTCCGTATCATGACCATGTAGATTTTTTGCTATCCGAGCCAGAAGTTTTCGTCACTTATAAACAAACCTCTTCACTCAGTGGTAAACAAATTTCCTACGCTGCTCCTGGGAGGCCTAAAGGGGTCTAAAATTGCCTCAATTGACCCAATTTTCTCACCACATGTACTTCCATTCATGGTCTTCAACATGCAAGCCACAAAAAAACTAGATCATGATTGATAACAGGTCACAAAAGATGTTCTCCTGCTGCTTTTTGGCACTTTTTCTGAAGGAGAACAATCGAGCGGATGGATATAGACTCTAATAGGAGTATGCCATCTTAAGATAAATGATCAATCTTCCAATTCGAATAATAGCATTTTACAACAAAATGACAAATTCGTTATGTGAGGATGTAGTAGACAGAATAAACAACAGATTTTTGTGTTTCACCAATGGTCTGGTGGCACCATGTATTTAAACATGAAATTGGATATAATTGGTAAAACCAAGAGGGCAGTGGGTAAGAATCAAAAGAAACCCCCTGACACACTGCAAAGAGAAGAAATAAGTAAAAGTGAAAAAAGGAAAAATGACTATACAGTATATACGCACTCTAGAGGCAAAATATTAACGTCACCTAAAACCAAGGCCAAAAAGGTGTACATGCACTGACATATTTACGATATCTCTAACTTAACTAGCAGCGGTAATAATTCAACGTATAACAATACATAGTACAAGTAGCTGCGACTATTACGTCCCTGACACGTCTGTCAATAACAACAATTAAATACTAAACAAAAGGATATTGTCCATATACGTCTTAACTACCAAACATATATACTGCTTTTAGTAAAACAATACTAACTTGGATAATGCATGGCGAAATTAATACCAACCATTGAATTTGGTCAAAGGGAAGGAAAATATCTTAACTACTAGGCATACTATTACTTAATAGCTATAACTGTACTATCCCTTTAAGTGGGTAGTCATGACCTTAAATATGATAAGAGAACATATCTCTTAAGTCTTAATGGTTAAAAGTAAATAAAGAGAATACTGATAATATAGAAAAAGCACTTAGAAATAGATGCACATGATGAGGCTATGCTGTTATGTTACGTTAGGTAACTACACGTTAAGAACCTCACCCTGTATACATATACAATATTATAAATGTAACGTTACATAGGCGCCGCCATCTTAGCAGAAACAGAGGGCGCTCTCCCAGAACGTAATCCCCACCTCGTGTATGTGAGCCTCTTACGTAACTGGCTCTTAGAATTATCTCTTAAGTATTACATTCCTTTAAAATATTAATGTGAAATTGACCCTTAAGTAAAACCCTGTAGATTATATATAAAGATACATCTTCAATAAAACAAGTTAAATATAAGTATATGTAACCCACAGTATGTCTACTCAACATAACGTTAGAATAGGGCTTCCCTATCCCGGCATAATCTATACAGTAGGATAGCGGATCCTAGCCAAGCTTTACCGATACGAAAATGGTCGATAATATTAAATAAACTATACGATCACTGAATAATTCCAGTGCTACAAGAACTTAACAGGTTAACGAAAGATATATTAACCTCCAAGGGTCAACAATGTGAGTGTCCAAGTGCATCACATGCTCCTTTATTACTTAAAACTAAAACTTTTGGTAAATTATTCGTGCTTGTAGGTTCGTAGTAAAATATATAGTGGACACGCTAACTGAGCTACTTCCCAGCTGGCTATATTGCGTAATACACATGAACCCTTTGTTCGAGCCGGAAATGACTCATGGCTACTTGCCATGGAACGCACGGATTCCCTCACAGTTATATCTAAAAGTGAGGACTTCAACGATACGCTGCAAAATGTCAATTCCTCATTTGTACCTCGATAATTTTCTGTTAATGTTGCGTTCATAGAATCCTGTACAGCAGCTCGTTGCAGCACTGAAAACCTAAATTGGTCATACCGACTAATATTAAATTAGTCAGGATGGTGCCTCTACTGACTAAGCAACTGCTAGTCCATCATTACCGACTAGTTTATTCCTAGTCAATCCTGGCTGGACTAATATAACTGACTAATGTAAAATACTTCACCGACTAATCACATTAGTCAGTCAAACTAGTCGGTATAACCCTGACTAGTTTGTGACTACCGACTAATTAACAAACTAGAACATATATTAGTCGGTCATTCATCGACTAGAGTTTGACTAAGGTAGCGCTAGTCAGCGTGGTGCCTCTACCGACTAATTTAAGATGCCGCCTCTAGTCAGTGATCCCTGACTAAGGTAGGCCTCTAGTCAGTGATAACCGACTAAGGTAAGGCCTTGTCAGTAAAACAACCGACTAAGCTAGTGGACTAACTACTGTACTAGTCAGTCCATGGTCTACAAATGATTCTGGCATGAAACTCATTCAAACCAATAAATGGGTAAAAGCAGAAAAGCCAATGAATCAAGTTCCGAAGTAACATTTATTACAAATACTAATAACTACAACATATGATAACAAATACTAATAACTACAACATGTGATAACAAATACTAATAACTGCAACATATGATATAATATCACTACAGCATGTGATGTAATAAAATGTACTCTCTAATCAATAACAACATAGATAATGTAATAGCATGTGTAATGACTTAAAACTGGTCCTCAGTGAAAGCTCTAATACAAGATGAAATTTTTTCATATGAATACAATACTTAATACAATCCTACACATGCATACCATAGCCTCTGTATAGCACAGTATAAATTCACTTTAAGAAATAGTTTATAGATAATAAATAACATGATACAACAACAGCAGACCATAGTGTTACAGTACATTTCATAAATCTTGTTTGAAAGCCTGGAATGAATGCAAAATGTACTGTGTGCAAATCGTCTGCTATTGTGGACCAGTATACCACAGCTTTCACAAGTCTGTGAAGATTTTGGCAAGTTTAGGTACATTGATAGATTTGTTTGAAACATAGATGATACCATTTTTGGAAAGAAACTTATTCATGGAACCTTGACCATTGCTCAAACACACATAACCCTAACCCCTACTGCATACTAATTGTCTGCTATTATGGAACATCCTATGTGGGATTTTTTTTTTATGGTCCAGCTGTAAAGACTTTTGCAAGTTTTAGTCACATTGGACAGTCTTGCTTGGAGGTATATTACGATATCTGACTAAAATATAAATGGAAATGGATAAACTTTCACGAAGCACTGACCTTCGCTCAAATATACAGGTAATCATTTGGTGGGAGTTGTGACAACTACACTTCTATAGAACCCTGTGTCAATTGAACATGTTAGATAAACACGCAAGGTACATAAAATTGTACAGAAATCTTAGAATGGAATTACTATCATTAAATTGTTTTCCATGGCAAAATTAGTATTTTCCATGACCCATTACCTTTCAGCCTTCCAATTTGACAATATGACCATGATGGATGGGCACCACAAAACATCACAATGCTGCATTGAACATGTCACAAAATATCATAAAATTATGTAATGGACAAATGGTGTTAATACACAAAGTAGCAGGTTTTTATGCCAAAATTGAAAACAATTGTAACTGAAAAAAAAATGAAATGTACAAATCAATATTAGTTGACGAGTTCTACATTTCCTGGCTTTTTCCATTAGTGAAAGAGGATTTTTTTGAGAACCTGATGTTATCATTTGGGAGGAAAGGAACTGACCACCCTACCTCACTATGCCATTTGCCTAGTATGTGATGTCTCTGTAATGGACACCACCCCCAAAGCTCGCCTGGTAGACAAACACAGATTCTTCTCGCTATACTCAACATGTCTAGTATAACACTTTAACATGCATTTAGTTTGTTCACTTGCATCCTTATTGTCCTTGCAACAGGGAGTTGATCATCGATCATCAGGATTATCCGCTGAAGAAATATTAGCGAGTTGCTCACACATGTCGGATAGCTCATATTGAAAATGTAAAAGGATTCGATCCATAGAGTGGCTGCTCCAAGTAATGTATTTGAACGGGCAACATCGATCCCATCTACCACAAGAGTAAATTGTTCACTTTTGTAGGGTGTGGCTGCATCCATCCTAATGTAGACATGACTGGGATCGACGGTCTGTAGAAAAATATATGTAAAACACAATTGGTAACTTGTGATATTGCCAAAGAATTTTGTTGATATGGACTACCCAAAATGTTCATCATCATCCAGATCTCATTTAAAGGATTGGGTTAAAAATGAGATCTGGATGATGATGAACATTTTGGATAATCCAGTGGCCCACTTGGGATGAGGCAGAAAATATTTATATAGCATTAGATTTCTTAACAGTATTGACACAGTATTAGTGAATTACACCCATAGAAAGTGGTGATGCAAGCCATAAAAAATTAGGGGTGGCAAACGAGTGGCAACCCAATATATGGTGAATGATATAGCCTAGTGTGAATTAATGGCTACTGCCTTGGCAAATACAGCAGTTTAATACATGTATAGATATCAAATGACTCTGAGAAACTTGAGATTGATAATTAATATCAAATATAAAAATTAAATTAATGTCGCAAGACACAAATGAATAGGAATTGGATGCTTCTTGACAGAAAAGATGCTTAGATCCCTTTAGCTGCCAAGCAAGAAATTTGAATTACCTGGTCCTTGTCAAATATTAACCAGGGGTATTTGACCTGGATTTCATGCAACGTTGGTTTGGGTTTGGATGAAATGATCCATTTTCTCCTGTCTGCCAGGGTCTTTGTCATCGAGCAGGACACGGTCTTGTAATCTGGTTGGTTTCTTCTCTTTTCTGCATTCAGCCACCCTATTTGGGTGGCTATGGTCAAGTCATCCTCCGAGGCAGGGCGACTGGGGAGATAGTTTTCATTCCCCAGTAAGTTGGGGGTCCACCGCAGAAGGTGGAGGCGAATGTGGCTTTCGTTCAGCTTTCAACTTCTTCTTCTGCACAGCCTCAATCTTCAGGTCCCGACGCTTTATACGCTTATTCTGGAATTTGTACTGCAGTCTATCCTTCCATAGCATCTGAAAACCAAAACAAACAAAAATGAATGTCTACACAATAGGCTGTATGTACTGTACACACTGTACATGTATGTACTGGTTGACATTCATTTTATAGTTAAGTCTTTTAATTAAATGAATTAAACCAGAAACAGACAAGTACATTGCAAATAGTATTTGTTTATATGAAATTAAAATCTGCACAGTATTGAATTGAATGACCATGAAGTACAATACCCAGGCTCAAAACACGTGGAACATCAAACAGGCAAAAACGTTTTTTTTTTGTAAAAATCCCAAACTTTGAGGATTTTTCATTTCAAAATAAGGCAAAACACCCTCCTGAAATGTTTTGTACAAACAGAGTGGTACTACATCTCTTCCAGAAAATAATTATCAGACTTTTTCAACATGACGCGTTTTGAGTTATTGGCTGTCAAAGACGACCTCTTTTGTACATCGGAGCAACTTAACAACTTCCTAAATTAATATTGAGAAAAGCTAGAACCCTGAAGTTTGTTTAGCTGTAAGAACTGTATACGTTTAAATAAAGTATAAACCCCTGACAGCTCTAACATGGTTACTTTGGTAAAAAAATTGGCATCAAAACCCCTACCTCATGCTGAATCGCAGCATAAAATAACAACTTTAGAGTTGCACAACTTGCAAATATAGTATAGGAAAGCATTGTAATCATTATTTTGTATTTTTTGTACTTCACATAATAACCTCTGAAAGAATCAAGTACCCTGAAGCAATGGTTTAGGAGCAATTCATCACTAAAAATAGCACTTTTTTTTAGTGAAAAGTACAAAAATTAAGTATTCTGACACTTTTAAGTTGACCTAACAATATTTTTGTAGCCTAATTTTTTATATTCCTGTTCTATAAGAATAGACTCTATATGCATCCGCATTAGAAAGGTAGTAGGATGTTTAATTGCCGAGATATGAGACCTCAAACGTCAAGAAAATGCCAAAATGCCACGGTGGCGACAAATTGCGGAATTTCAAAGTGTGATAAATCTGAAATTTTCAGAATATGCTTATTGCATGGTGTTCCAATCATACAATAAATTTGGGAAGTTTTTGAAGATGTCGAACTACTACATACTCCAAAATTTGGTGATTTGATATGGAATGACCCAATATTATACATCCGTTACTGGAATTCTATTTCTTTAACCAGCCAGCCTAAAACCGAATGTCCGCCGACATTCGTTACTTAAACTCTTTCCATTTTCCCCGATTGACACGTTGCTACAAATTTATACCATACATCCGTTACTCAAATTATATCTCTTTAACCTGTCAGCCTAACTCAGAGTGTCCCCGACATTCATTACGTGACTTTTTCTATTTTCCCCCGATTAACACGTTACTACAATGCATCCGTTACTGAAATTATATTCTTTTTAACCAGCCAGCCTAACCCCAAATGTCCCTGACATTCGTTACTAAAACTCTTTCCGTTTTCCCCGATTGTTAGCGACTACAAATTTAGAATCAACAATTACTAAAATTCTATTTTATGTCGCCATTCTCTGAATAGGCTAGGCCTATATATTTTATCTTCCATTCAGTCAGCCATCAGAACTCATCAACTTCGAGTAGGCCTATATCAGTATCACATATTTTCTGTATATAGGCCTAGCCTATAGCCTACATACCCTGGGGACGTTTTGGTTCTGCATAGGCTATATATAGCACGGGGACGTTTTGGTAAAAAGCGGGGACGTTTTGGTAGGAAAAAGGCGGTAACGTTTTGGTCAGGGTACGATTTGAATGTATACCCTGCAGTGCTAGTAGTAGTAGTACTAGTAGTAGCCTACGGTACACTCTTCAGTACTCAGAAGGCCTGGCTTAATTAGCCTAGCCTATGCCACAGGCACTTGTAACATTAGGCCATATACTTACTGCAGTATATATTATACAGTAAGTATATAGCCTAATGTTACAAGTGCCTGTGGCCTATGCTAGGCCTTTGCTACGCTGACAAATAAAAGTGTCATGAATTCATCGATTTAACTCACCGAATACTTCCTTCGATCTCCATCATAACGAAGAAACGAATTTGCAGTACCGGTACACTTGCGAGCGAACCAGCATATAGAAGTAGTAGTAGTAGCAAAGATATTTCACCTTCGGTGAATTATCTTTGGTAGTAGTAAGTTGAGTCTCGTCTGGCTGTACTATATTATTATATATACTATAAGCCGCATGTACAGACGCGCCACCGGCCGGCCGCATGATCGAACGCATGAACGGGATAAATCTACATATTCAATGCATTTGTTGCAATACGTGCTTATGATTGGTTCACTATATTTTAACGCAAAACGTTGACCAATTATGTGTGTGTATCTGATACCGCGGAAAGTTTTGTAAACGTCGGTTACTTAGTCAGTCTAAAATGCTAGTCGGTCAAGTTAGTCAGTCCAGACTTGCTAGTCGGTCGAGGTTATTGGCGATAGTCAGTACCCATAAACTAGTCGGTCGTAATTATTCCCTAGTAGGTCTTGACTGACTAATTGCCGTGACTACTCTAGCACACTTTAGTTAGTCGGTAATGACTGACTAGTGTTATTCACTAGTCCGTAGCGTTACTGACTAGTTTATGTTTTCAGTGCACGCAATCCACAAACAATCTCCGAAAAACCGTGTGTGCAACCATGGAGCGAAATCCATATAAACCTAGGTCTAAAATCAGGTTAGCGACATAATTAAAATATTTTTGGTTTCGTCTAGCATCCACTGTTTAACCGATAAGTGCCCCTACGCATACGCTAGCTAGAGATTGAGAAGTGCGCTTCAATTTCCGATATATATGTTCAATTATGTTAGCAAGTGATTACTTTCATCGATTCAAGAAAAGTCTTTGTTGAGAATTGTCATGCTTGTTGAGTTCAATAATATATATATATGATGATGAAATTCTCAATATAAAATTACTTAGAGAAACTGAAAAAGAATGCACCATTTTGCATCTAGGCAGTCAAAAATACGAAAATTTTTCTAAAGGGGAGGGGGACACCCCCTCCCCTTAGACGCCTCCCCCACTGCAGCTGATCACACTCATAAATTTTCCTCAATGTTGGAAAGTCTGTTTTAGTGCATATAGGCCTACTGTCGGTGATCTAATTATAGATAATTCGAATAGACTATCGGAGTACCAAGCATATATTTGCAATTCTGGCAATTTGGGGAGATCCCCTCCCTGAATATGACGTCATAATTATCAGGGTGATACGGCTATTATGCAAGGAGAACGCATAACGATTTTATGGACAGTGCTACTTGTTATCGACTTCCTGACCTGTTTTTCCAGCATTTGACGGACTTCGTTGTGTTGCCTCTGGATCATGTACTCCTTCTTCCTTTGTACGATCTGAGAAAAATGCAAATCCATCGTAAGTGACTCCCGTCGACGAGAAAACAAATGTTGTGTACTAAGACCGTATTCATTGACAATTTGAATATGTTTTTCGAGATATCCAGCTAATTTGAATTCATCAATGGGAGGTTTTGTTGATTTTGTTAAACTTACATATGATATAATATGTTATAGAAAGAATAACATGATCAGCTATGCTGATGTATACATACTTCACCGTAGTAATACTTCCTGTCACTATAGCTTAACTAGTTACATTTAAGTTAGCTTACCGACCGAGAGGGGTCC
>JAIPMN010185475.1:0-18234 GCA_020650975.1 Apostichopus californicus
TATATATTGAATCGATTGATAGGTACAGTACAATAATTCATGTAGACAATGGATTCATCACTACAAAATGTCGCCATTTTATTTTATACTTAGAATTATAAGTGCTTGACATTTTACCCTTTAATTGTAGTATTGGGTATTTGTCAGTTCCAACGGTTAATACACTTGTTCTTGCATTTCTTTAAAACGAAAATGTATTATATTGAAGGAAAAACCGTAAATGCCCGACGTAATAATGTTCATCACATTACCGCGACTTAATTATATAATGCGTCACATTATTGACCGATCAGAATGTGTAGTATTCATTCATTAATTCAATACTGATTTCTTCTAGTCATAATCATGTTCAACTAGGCATTTTTGCATGTTACACCTCTTCTTACATAAACTTAGGTTATAATTTAAGATGCTTTAACTCGCCATCGTGCTGTGACGAAGTTGTCCCTATCACTCTAATATTCATTAGAAATCATGACAATAGCTACAAAATCCATCAAAAAGATTGACCATTTTACAAGTATTCTCTTAATTCTAGTTCTATTGATGAATACAAATTAACTAATTATGCACAATTATAATGATAAGGGAGTGACAGCCTAATTTTCTGTTATTCCTTTATTTTGACGGCCGTTTTTTGTATCGATTCTTTGAAATATGTTATAGTATTCTTTGAAAAGAGGAACATCACATTATTGAATTGATATATGTGGGCTCATAATAAGGGGTTAACTTATATAGGGCTAACATAAGAAATGTTGATCAGCTCAACATTTTACGTCATAAGTAACATATGTTTAATGAGTTCCCAGATTTATCAAAACTTCAACTACAAGAAACTTACTGAATAAGGAGCATAGTTCCTAGTTGTTCGTAGTGCTTTAAGGATATAATAATTGTGTTTGTCTGGAATGTATTTTAGAGACTAGTTAGGGTCAATGTGGTGAAGACTCTGAAAGCTGTCGCATTTCAGATATATCTTGTTATCTCGTATAGAGTTTAAAGAATATAAGCACAATTGGGAGAGGGAAATATTAATTCAGTTTCCCTGGTATATATTGTGACTCTTTGATAGGGGAGGAAGTCCCTGCAATATGTAGCACTATGGTGATATTTCTTGTTATCTCGTAGCGACATTAAAGCACACAAATTAAATGTCAGGAAGAGGAATTACATTCCTATAAAATGTTCTCTGAGCCCTGATTTGGAACCATGGGAGCTAAAGCATTTTGTTAATATCATGTAGAAACAACACTTTTGTTTTCTTTTCTTCGTTTTGTTGCGCACAGCTTTTATTTTCATGGGTGTAAGGCCATGCTGACTTTGTATTTTCACAGTTCGAGTGCCCCCTTCCCCTCCCAATCCTCCCCGGAGGTACACACCATGTGATCATATGGAGAAAGACATACGAGGTATAAAAATCAAACTGGCTGTCCACCTTTACTTTGTGAGTTTTTGTTGACATATTCATCATCAATCTTGCAGCCTTGTATATTTACGGATTTTAAATTCATACAAATTAAACTTATTGTAACAAACGGTTCGATATGAAAAGATATATGCAGTGTTTTTTTGGAAGAGACATTCATAAAGACAAACATGAAAGGGATTTTCAAAATAACCATGTAATTATCTTTTAAGCATTGCTATTAACAAAGTATGATTGACCCCAGTATACGGCTCTGTGAGGCAACATTTCTCTGACAATGATGTTATTGAAACCCCGGAGATATATATATCTCCACTAATAACAAAGTAACACTTGACACACGTACTAGAAAAACAATACACACATTAAAACGAAACTGGAATATACTTGTACTCGTTTACTGTTCTTATCTGATCATATCAAATGCGTTATTCTATTGATTTCACATAAGAGTATTTGGAAGATCATCGATCAATAAACAATAAGCCAGTGTATTTGAACAAATTGAAGATATGAAAAACTCAAAGGATAAGAGTAATGCAAATATTCAAAAGGGAGTATCTAGCAATGCTAACAATAAAACGAAACCGAATATAATATTGAAGATGTGAAAAAATCAAAGGATAAGAGTAATGCAAATATTCAAAAGGGAGTATCTAGCAATGCTAACAATAAAACGAAACCGAATATAATATTCCCATGTGAAGTTTATTATCCGATAGTTGGATGAGCACAAAAACTTTGAGCTTATAAACATTTTATGAATACAAACTAGACAAAAAAACTATTGTTATTATGAAACAGAAATTAACAGATTCAGGCACAAAAAAACTACTATTGTTTGAATCAGACTTTTATTTATTGTATTTAACAGTTTAACGCAGCATGAAATATATTGGATGCACAAGTCAGCATCGATGAATCGCGTGGACTTGATTAGGAAATATAAATACATTTTGACTGTTACGATGTTCGAATCAGTAACCTCAAAAATTAATGTACATGAAATACATTTACTAATTTATCAACATATTTTACTTTTCTTAATAAACGATATCAAATATTTACTACGTAATCAATTTTCCATTTAATGTAATTACATGTACATAAACTGCCACATTTCTCTGTCAACCCCTTCCACGCCGTTATTTAAGCTGTGTCGAATGAAATACAAATTCGTCACTCAGTAAATCTGCAATGAATTTCATACGGCCTTAATTTTTGGTGGATTATTTTTTTTAATCAGGATAACAATCCATATAAACGCTAAGACCCAGTGCAAGTTGACATAATGACGCGGAAAACTCCATTTTGTCGTATATGTTAGGATAGAATACCCCTCATTTGTTCGAACCCGTGAAAAGCAACAAATTACTTCGAAATGGGCTCATTATATTGCACCAATTCGGTCAAGGAACAACCACAGGGCCTCGGATATAGGCCCATATGAACGATACATAGCTTTTCGCGAGAAATTGTAATTCCAAGACCAACGTTCCCATGTTTACTCATATTCAGCATATAATGTTTGATTAAAGATGTGAGTAAAACAGCCGGGAGACTCGTTTTTACAGTGGTGGAGTGCTCTGAACAGTATTGTTTCAAATAGTCCATCAATGCAATGCAGGGAAAATAGTAGGTTTTTCTGAGGAAGTATTCCTCACCATAAAAAATTTCAAAACGAGAAACGTCAATATAAGATAGTTTCAATGCAGACCAAATGGCCCGAGAATGCTATCTCCTGCAATCTGGGAGCCGTTTGGGGCTAAACTTGTCTCCAGTCCATACAACGCACCAAGCCGCCAACCACGGTGCCGCTCCTTCCAAATACTAAATCGTGGTGCACCCAGGGCCGTCACGACCGGGGGGGGGGGGTCGAAGGTTGTCTCACCCAAAAAAAAATCGTCAGAGCGACGATAGTCGGAACATTTGAGATACCAGTCGGAATTGTCGACATCTTAGACTAGCACATTTTTCCGACTAAGTCTATGTCAACTTTGTTTATATTCTTCAACTAGATCAAGTAAGAATAATACTAAAAGTTATTTCCCACTGCACGTAAAATTAAATCGAAACTGGTTGGCATTTTATACCAGTTGGAATCTTTACAGTAGGAAACTGATAGGAAATATACTGATAGGGAAAAGGAGCACATTTCCTGCCAGAGGCCACTGTCTTCGAGTCAACAAAACATGAAATTCACACTGCCGAAATCCTAAATGACATTCTCCTAGTAGGCTACGATTATTTCTGATCAAATGGAAGTGACAATTTGAACTGCTCATGGTCGGTATAACGTAATATAATTTTTGATTAAAATACATTAGTCGGAATTCCAACTGATGACGGCACAAGATATTTTGTATATGACTGGCAACATTTCCAACTGTTCGTCCATACCAGGCTACATGGGTCAGATCATGAGCAGATTTCGGTCAGTCGGAAAATTTCAAATGTGTTAGTTGGAATTCCGATTGCACCAGAACTTATTTTGCGCGCTTCTTTCGTTAGTGTCAATACCCCTCTTGAGTTCCCCGACAGTTGAAAGATAACACTGATAGTATTGTACGTACTTGGGCAGTTTTCTGACATAAGCCACTGTGTGGGGGTCAATGAAATTCTTCCAACTGTTTGTGGATTCCTATTCGGAAGTGCTAATGAGAATCATTATGGAATTTAGTTGAACGCTAGTATTCTAATGGGAAGAATCGGATTTCCAACTGCTGAATTCGAAGAATGTTGAGAAATGCATATTCCTCATTAAGTCACAACCCTACTGGCAGTTTCCAGTTCACGAGCTATCTATTCCTAAATTCTTGTCAATTGGAAGAGAAACTATATTTCGCATGATGGTTAAATCCGATAAACACGTTTGTATTTTTTTCGGCTGGAAAGTACAAAGTTATGACTGGTCACATGAGTATATTGATGTAGTTTAATAGCGCTCTAACAGCTGTTCAAGGCGCTTTACAAGCATTACCCCTGTATCATCGGAACCAGGTACGCACTTCGACATTTCCGGAGAGTATATGGCTGCCAAGAGGGCGCACAGTTGTACCCATGGTCCCTCACAGGTCCTCAATTAGCACCTGGGTGGAGAGGAGCAAGTTGAGATGAATACCTTACCCAAGGGTACTACGTGGACTCGAACCCATAACCTCTGGATTACGAGTTCGCTGCCTACACCACTAGGTCACCACGCTCTCTGTAAATGGGAAGAGTAACTATATTTCGCATTATGGTTAAATCCGATAAACACGTTTGTATTTTTACTACAAGACTACATTATGAGTAAACTTTTGCACACTCCCGATATTTTGGGGTCACGAGGTGTCACTTATAAAAAAAAAAACGCGATAAATAGCGAACACGTGTGGCAAAAATAAGTTTTCTTGCGTGCTGTTCCTGGTCATGCCATCTGCATGTCATGATGAAGGTTGCTCCCTTGCCTGTTTGCAGCTCCGTAGGTCTAGAAATGATATTTTCCTGCTATTTGGGGACTTTAGGGGTCAAATGTTGAATGTTGAAATGTTGAACGACTCCTCGCTCCAAATCAAAGGGGTATCTTTGCAGCTTCGTTAGTCTGGAAATGACGATTTCCTGTGATCTGGCAATATTTTGGCACGAAATTTTCGAATATTGGCAACCGATGGTGGCATGCACATGGTATAGATACTTTCCTTTGAAAACAACTTTTTCTTCATTTTACTTCGCGCCAACCGATGGTGTCATTCCGCTTTCATAATATTGCAACGGAACTTCAGCATATGGTTTAATTCGAGTCTGCAGATCTGCACTGCAGATGGATCCAATCACCTGACGATAGTTTAACGCAGCTCCGTAGCCCCGGGAATACCCATTCCCCACAATCTGGCAGGCGGGTAGCGAAGGTGGCGCTGCGCTTAGGTTTCGAGTTTGTGATTTCGAGTTTCGCCCCCTCCTTGCCAAGTTTCTGGCTACGCGCCTGCAATCTGGGGATGCTTTGGTGAACTTCCCCAGAGCCCGCTCCACGGCAACCGATAGTGGCGCTCCGCTTCGACTTTCGTACAGAACTCAGGCAATTCGATGCAATAGAAATTCTCGATCACAAAGCACGTAACCAGTCAGTGGCGTATTCGGGGGGGGGGGGCTTTTGGCCGATTGGGCCGTAGTCCCCCCTCACCGATGTCGAAAAATGATATATAATATGTACTTTGGTCAGAAAAAACACCGAAAAAAATCCGCTCGCTTAGCGCGCGATACTCGTTGTTGTGTCTTCCTGCTTCATATACATCCCTATGCCGGTACACAAACATGGCAATTATAAATAAAACCACGGATCAGAAAACAATCTCGCGGTAGGTGCAATAGTGCTCCCTATTCAGTCTCACTTGATTTTGCCGAATGTAGTCCCCAGCAGTCAATCAAACTATGAAGGTCTTATACTCCGCCGCAATTTTAGTTGGCCGCTTGCTGTTTCTTTTCAATTCTCGAAGATTGTTTTTATTATAGACATTATTGCATCCAAAGGTAACAAATTTAGCACCAGATCGCATGTAAGGTCGCTTAATTATTAAAAAAAAAAAATCAAAGGGAAGGTCCAAACATTCCATAACAAGCGCGTATCCGGGACGCGGGGGCGTGCGCCCCGGGTAAGAAAACAAAGAGAGAAGAAAAAGGAAGAAATAGAGGTAAAAAAAGAGGAGGACGGAGAGAAGGGAAGGGAAAAGAAAAAGTAGAAAGAGACCAAAAGGAGAAAAGGAGGAAGTAGACAACGGGAAAAGAAAGAGGAACAGTGACAGGCATAAGTGTATATCTGGTTGATCATTTTCAATCCCGAGGAGTGCCATTGCCGGTGATCTGGGAGTATCAATACCAGAATTTTTCTCGCTATGCTTCACGCCTACAGACTCATGGGAGATGCGATGAGGTCAAACATCATGTGTGACTGATGACAATCTTCAAAAAGATTATGGATGAAAAACTTGGAAATACTCGGTTCTCAGACATTGATGTACATCTGGTTGGCCATTTTCGAGCCCGAGAAGAGCCGGTTCCGGGGTTCTGGGGGTACTAAAGAATTTCACTAACGCTGCGCGCCAACCTATACTGGCGCTCCGATTAGATAGTAATTCGCGCCCACAAAAGCAATGATTCACAAGGGATGCCATAAGATCGACCATGTTGTGTGGCTGGTGATGATCTCCAAAAGTTATGGATGGGAAATACCTGGTTCTCACCCATTAGAATACATCTAGTCGGTCATTTTCAAGCCCGAGAACTGCCATTTCCAGTGATCTGGGGGGTATTGAAACCAGAAATCTTCTTCCTCGCTCCGCGCCAACCTGTGGTGGCGCTCCGCTCAGATAGTAATCCCCCCAGGCTATAAAATCCTAGATATGCACCTGCATACCCCCCAACAAAATCATAGTCACCCCACTACATGTACCGTTGTCCCAGGGCATGATACTGGACTCAAATTGACGACGTTTGCATTCCCCATGTACCTCCAAATGCACACATCGGCTATACGCCCTTTAGTGGGCAGTCGGAAAATGGGAACCAACCAGTCGGAACTTTCATACCCTACACCCCCTAAACAGGAGACCCTGGTTACGGCCCTGGGCCTTCTCTTACCATGGATTATCTTGGATGATCTTGAGGGTCGGCCAGTATTACCATTAACCAATGGTGCACATAGCGTGTTCAGGAATTTGAGGTAAAGGGTCATATATGGGTCACTCTTGGGCTCTTTATGGGCTCTATAAAAATGCGTCTCCACGTACAATGACTTCTTTCAATTAATTACCTAAATCGATCATATCATAGGCCTGTGGTGCTCAACAAACGTGATCATTCTTCGACATATTGTAAAGGCTCGGTCACACTGTAGCGATAACTATAACGATAACGATAACGATAAATGCTCCAATGCAAACTCAATAGCGCCGGTTACACTGTAGCGATAACGATATCGTGTGAATCGGTCCATGTCCGATTTTTCTATCCGATAACGATAACGATAAAACTGTAGACCAATTAGGACAATTGTTAACACTTGACATTAAAACTGAGTCAACGGTGTAGTATGTAACCTTATTTGCATAGTAAACGATATCGTGTGTTTTTATCGCTATAGTATGACCGCGCCAGCATCCGAATTATTTTATCGTATCCGTTATCGTTATCGTTATCGCTACAGTGTGACCGAGCCTTAACATTCTCAAAGAATCGACAGGAATGACAGAATGCCGCTGGTTTGAGCTTCTGCACCATGTGTGCCCTTGTCATGAATACAATAGGGAGAGGCAGATTTTCGATAAACTAAATCATTATCATGAATCGGGAGAGGCGAACTGATATGGACTTTATAGATGGCGCGCTTCCTAAATAAAGGATGTCTAGTATCAATTTATTATTGCCGAACGAAGACGTCCATCAACATAAACCCCGATAGGGTGGTGTGGGACAGCATGAAATCGGAATTACCTCATCGGAGATAGCCTGCATGGCGGCCCTTCGAATGTTCCGTGAGAACAGTCCTGAGGTTTACAGGAGCACAAAATATAGGCCTATATTGATATATCACAACTTCATGGGAGGCCTTGATAGAAAAATCGGAAATTGGTACTTGTAACCAGCGAGAACCCCCCCCCCTCCCTCCCGGCCTGGTAAAATCCCGGATGAGCTCCTGCATGTGTCCAAGGAGAAGGCGGAGATGGCGCGGATCAGCTGCCTCATTCGTGATCGTCATCTCAGTGGACTTCATTGTGCCAGTAACTCGCCTTCCCGTACATTATGTCCTGTAATCACGAGAGTCGGTGGGATCGTTAGGCCACATGGAAGAGCCTGGTAGCTCATAGTTGGCGTCTCTTATTGAGTACCCCAATAAGTTGCAAGATATGGATCATCGTGTCCAGGCCTAGTCGGTCGCTCGGAGGAGTCCCTCATGAGTGAAGGCGAATGAAGAGCCGATAGATGGAAAACTGCTGATGCAGACAAAAAGAGAAACTTCATCCGGAAAATTTCGAGGTGGGCTGGAAAGTTGTTTCGACAACCTTTTAAGGGGCTTAGATGGCTTTTTGATAGGTGTTGTGAGAAATTTTTGACACTTCTTGTAGTCATACTAAACCATTGAATGACCGGTAGGTGGTGCATTTTTTTAGGAGAAGGTTGTTTTAGTTTGTTCGTTTGTTTTGTTTATTCGTTACTCATGCACAACAAAAAAAAAAGCAGAAAATAAGAGCTCAACAGAGCAAGACAACAAGAGAACAACTGGAGCTAAACCCATTAGGCCGACCAAAGTCGGCCCATTTCCAATGGGGCCCAATAAAACACATATTGCACCCTCACACTGAAAAAAATCCCCCAAACCTACTATAGAAAAAAATATGTAAGGCACTTTCTCAGCAAAGCTTTAATAGATAATGTAGATTTGATGGATTTAGTATGGGAAGGAAGAGCATTCCAGTCACGAATAGCAGTGAAATAGAAATTGAACATAGACATTTTGAAGTCTAGGCCGTGTTCCCTGGGTATGAATGCTATTTGGAACCGTCCAAAAGATGCATAGGGGAAAGTGGGGTAATGACGAACACCTTTCATTATTCTGCAATTAAAAGAGAACGAAGCCACATTTAGATATTATGATTATAGAAACGGGATGCTCGCATCCGGAGCAAAGTATTTAGTGGTTTCCAGGCATGGCACATTTCAGTATGTGAGTATGTGACGTAATACGTGAAGAACGAAAATGACATCGTTCGGTATTACCCCGCAGCTCAGGGGCAATGCCGAACAGTGTAAGTCTATTGATGGATTACGTCACTTTTTGAATGCATGACTTGATTCTGAAATATTCCTTTCTCAACTACTATATGAGTGAGATCAATATAAACGTTACATAGAAATCCCGGTGAGCGAATAATTCGAAATATGTATACCATGAATGGTCACCTCATATGACTCATGTCAACTCAAGTCACCAGAGTCAATTTATACTATTTTGGCTGTCCCTGGGATTGATCAGGGAATTCTTTGTAACTGGCCTATAGTTGTATTCAATGAAGTAGTAGCTAACATGCTATGGAACTGTGATAGCTCCACATATTACCAGTTTGCCGTAACTGAGGTGTTCGCCATTGCCCTCACTCTCATTATTGAGTAGTGTCGAATAGGGAGTACTCACATATTGCTGATGAAGATACACAATTCAAATGGTTCGGTGAATGGACCTATAAAAGGGCGTTTTGTAAGTATATCTTGAACGTAGGATTTTTATATTTCTTTGTTCTCTTGTTTACGTGATCAGGAGGGCTTGCGCCATCGCCAAGAAGTTTAACCACGATGGGGAATGAAACATCTGGATTCGCTGTCCTCAACTTAAGTAGCTACACCATGCACATGGGGCTCTCCATAGCGGCAACTCACTACTACGAGAATAACGTCAATCACGGCGAGATCTTCTACCGATGGCCCGGCGCTCTTTACTACACTGTCTACGCCCAAACCGCACCGGAAATATCCGATGATACACGTGCTAAAGAATTTGCAAAATCAAGCGCTCTAGGGATCACTGCGGCCGCTTCCGTCATCGCTCAGCCCGTGGCATCCGCTCTTGCCGTTCTGACCACGGGGATCGATATCGCGGCAGAGGGCGATGCCGAGAGGTTGGCAGAAATCGTAGCCAGACCCGCTGGTACTAAAGCATCTGCTGGTTACAAATTGGTAAATCAGGTATTGGATGTTCACGCCAAGGTTGATGCTGCCGACAAGTACGTAGAGAAGAAGGGATGTTACGGCGGTGGTTCCGGTACGTGGCTCGTATTGCGTGGTGGGAGGAAGCGTGTAAATGGGAACGTGACACAAGAGAAGCTGCGGCTAGAGACGGTGAAGCCGGAATACATTTTGAACAATGGAAAATTCACGTCGTATTCGCGGAGGAAGTTCTACACGACCGATGAAGCGAAGAAGCACACAGCTGCTGTTCACAGCTGTCACAGATGTAATTGCGAGCTGCTCTCATAAGAATCCCGTGATACAAAGGGCTTCTTTTTATTGACCTCATATCGTACCGGCAGTACTTATATTGTAAACAATAACAATATAATAACAATTCCTGAATGTTTATACTCATGTAGAACATGAATGGCACATGTATTCAATAGTATCATATAAATTCCGAACACAATCCCAAAAAGGTTTTAAATTGTAAAATAACTTGTATAAGCTATTGCAGTTAGAACTGAATGAACATGAACAGGCCCGTGGCAACGTGGTAACGTAAATTAACAACTGTGTTTAGAATTAAATTAATTTGCCATTTGACCGATATGCCTTCATTCCAGATATGGACCATTTGAATCAGTCGAAATATTATATTTGTTTTCTGAGACATGGGTGTCAGCAGGTTCGAAAGAAGGCCCCCAGGTTGCAGGGGATGGTATTAACCAGGCCGTTATCTATCTCTATATTGTGATCGAGTTACATTACGTTACCGCCCCTCCCCCCCTCCACGCAAGTTATTTATTAAAGGTCTGTGGAAGTGTAAACTTACATTTTTGGAAGTGAAGCGGATTACTTTGAAACTTACATGGATTAAAAGAGCATAATTCAAAATCCTAAATCTCAAATGTAGAGTTTCAAACTCATTTCATTTTTGTGTTACCAAAATTTATTATCAGAGCCTAATGAGACGTCACGAGGGGAACGAAATGAATGTCGCTATTGAGTTTACACATTAATTGCTGATTTTTCATTCCCCTATGAGTGAACAGTGCAAGGTGAGTATATTTGCCAAAGTCACTAAATGCTTGCATCTATATATTCTGCAAAGTTCTGTGACTTTGTATTCAAATCAGATACGCCATTCTTGTGTCACGGAGTCTCAAAAATGTAAATTTTGCATTGACTTTGCACTGAACAGGTATTTGGCTTCCCCTCGACGTCACAAAAACATTACAAAATAGTAGGTCGATGTCTCATTTTCACGCTGCATTGACTAAAAGTCAGTTGGGGGTTGGATTTTCTTAATAAACTAATCAGAAGAAATCAGAATCTTCAAAGTCAAGTTTACACTTCCATTGACCTTTAACAATTATGATACATTGGGAAAACCGAGCATATGACTATTATTTTCATTACTGCTCTTGAAGTGGGAGACATGTCCCCCCCCCCCGGTTCCCCACCTGTTGACGCCCATGTTCTGAGAACGTTTAGCAACGGTGAAGCAGCGAAGGAATTATGGTACTAAGTTAGTGCATTGAGTGGGGTTTCCGATATTTTTTGGTTATTATTATTATTCGTGTTCACCATGTCATTGAGTGGGCTATTGCCCAATAGTTTGTGGAAACCACTACTCTCAACTTCAACAATAGCAAATAGGCCCAAGTGATTCATAAAATACCAGAAAAGGATAAATTTAATTTCTTATCGGCATAGTCTACAGACCACCTAGTGGTTCTTTAGATGAGTTTAATGTTAATCTGGAAAATATTTTCATATCATTTCGAATAAAAACTGTAAAACCTACATAATAGGTGATTATAATATTTATTTATCGAATGCAATAAAATCAACTACGTTTTTAAATATTCTCTATTCGAACGGATTCATCCCTACAATAACTGGTCCAACTCGTATTAGTAGCATTACTACAAGCCTGATAGATAACATCATTACAAATGATGACTCTACGATTACTTCAGGGATTCTCATTACTGATATAAGTGACCATTTTCCGATATTTCTAAAAAGTGGTAGAGAAGAAAACCAGATCTAACAACACCATCTATATACGTAATCACAATACTAACAACATAAAGCGTTTAACTTCTGAAATAAGGGACACATCTTGGGATAATGTTTTAAACGAAAATGATGTCAATTCTGCTTATAATACCTTTTTTAATTATCTCAGTTCAACTTATAATAATTGTTTTCCTATTCACCAAATCAATCATAAACAGCGTCGTAGAAAGAAACACCCCTGGAAAACGAATAATATTTTGACTTCCATTAAAAGTGTTCACCAGACATAGTGAAAATTAAACTCAAGAAGGAAATTTGGTTGTTCTCTTTTTATTTTTCGTTGCTCATCTCTCTATCTCTCTCTTTTTCTCTTTCTCTTTTTCCCAGTATTTTACACGTTGTGATCTGTCTTGTACTTATTTTTTTCACTTAACCTTTCTCTCTGAAGAACAGTTTACAACTCGTTGTGTTCTGTCTTATACTTATTTTTCACTTAACCTTTCTCTCTGAAGAACAGTTTACAACTGACCACTGTCTCTAAAAACACATTATTCTCTTACTCAATACAATACATGCTAATTTTGCATAACAAAAAACAGAATGGTTGGGCAAACAATAGATGGCACTTGAAAGCAATTTCCTATTACATAACATAGCAGGTGCAAAACTGTTAGACTGCTTTACTCTCTAGAACATTTCAATATATGACATTTTTAAAGTAATTGCCTATTACATAACATAGCAGTTCAGAATTGTTAAGACTGCTTTTCTCTCTAGAACATTCTCCCCTTTCCTTGAGGTACCCTACCTCAAGTATAATCAAACACAGTTGACATTTTACTCGTACAAATCTTTTATAACATCAAAAATATCTTTTCATTACTGCAAATACATGTAAGATACCTTTTTTTGGAGTATCTATATCACATAATATTGAACTTATATGTAACACTTTCTGTCTACATTCGATATAAACACATGGAAGCACTTTTTATAAATTAAACATGTATGCTTATACGGTATGTTCTTATACCAAAAATTCACTGCTACAAATGCAATAGATCTTGGACTGTGTACAGTCTGAAGGGAAATTTATAACCGCTTCTAAGTTATATTTACTTTACCACAAAAACTTAAATTAATCTAGGATTTCCACATGACAAATCTTTGTAATGTTTCTCAAATAATCACCGTCTGCAGTTTTAATCTTTACAACTCTTACATGACCATCTGCTCTAGGGAAAACCTATAGTACTCTTCCTAATGACCACTGTCCCCTAACATTAAACCTACAGGTATCCTTTAGTAAAACAATATAATTTACCTTAAAGTCACGTTTTTCCTCTCTCCACTTTTTTTCTAGGATTTAACGTTGGTAACCACTCTGATATCCATCTATTCCAAAAGTGTTCCATAAGTTCCTGTACTCTTCGCTTTTTTTTTCTAATGTTATACTGATTACTGTCTATAATCTCTCCACTAGAAAACTTTCCTCCCATTTGACCATATAAAAAATGGTTTGGCGTCAATGGTACTAAATCATTTACCGATGCTGATTGGTATGTTAACGGCCTAAAATTAAGTATCCCCTCAGCCCCAACTATGGCCGAGAGTAACTCCTCATCGGAAATATCTACCTTACCTAATATCGGATATAGTGCCCTCTTAGCAGATCGAACTAAGCGCTCATGTGCCCCTCCAAAGTGTAGTGACACAGGTGGGTGAAATTGCTATTGTATTGTTTGATGAGTCAATGCGTTCTGAATCGTATCTTTATCCATCTTACTTACTATCTCCCTGAACTCCCGCTCACCACTAACAAAGTTAGTTCCATTATCAGAGATTACTAAATTAGGCTGTCCTCTTCTACTAGTGAATCTGTAAAATGCATTCAAAAATGAATCAGTATCTAAGCTAAATGCTATTTCCAAATGAACTGCTCTTGTAGCTAGACAGGTAAAGAGACATAGGTATCGCTTTGTCTGAGCTTTACCTCTACCTTGTTTTGTGTAAAACGCGCCTCAAAAATCCACGGCTACTCTCTCAAAGGCTCTTAGACTCCCTCCCTACATCAGACCTTATGACAGGCAATGGTGCCATAACTTGTTGTCCAGATCTAGCCGTTCTTCGCCCTCATTCTACACATCTATTTTCACATTTCCTTATTTCCTCCCTTGCCGCAATAATCCAAAATCTCTCTGATAACCTATAGAGGGTGTGATTAACCACTGCAACATGATTTCCTTGGTTATGATATTCGTTGACAATTAGTCTAGTCACTTGGTGTTTCCTGGGCAAAATTATAGGATACCTAACGTCAAACGGAAGAGCCTCATTTAACTCAAGTCTTCCAGTTGCTCTCAGAATACCATCTTTGTCAATTCTTGGGAATAATGAACTTATGTTACTCTTGGAATTCACACTACCTTTTTGCAATTGTTTGAACTCCTCCTGAAATGTTTCATGTTGTGCTTGTTGAATCAGTTCAAGTTCTGCATCACTTATGTTATCTAGATTAAGATTTCCTAGTACCCTAGAGTCCTTCTTACTCCTGCAATTTGTAATAAATATTTGTACATAAGCTAGGACACTTACTAATCTAAACCACTTTGAGAACCTAGAAGGACTTAGTCTCCAGTCCTTATCTAAATTTGGCATAACCCCACTAAGGAACACAACTGATCGTCGCTCTTCTACATTTTCCAGTTCGTCTATTTTGTTGTCTGGCCACTCTTTTGGCGTTAACTTTAGGAATGCGGGTCCCTCCCACCATAGTTGGTTACTAATTAAGTCAGAAACTGAGGAAACTCTTGTTGCGATATCTGCAGCATTGTCCTTTGTGAGCACATGCTTCCACTGACCAGGATTTACAGCACCCTGAATTTCACCTATTCTATTTGCTACGAATGCCTTAAAGTTTCTACTTTTTTCCGCGGATCCCCCACAGAACATTCATACTGTTGACCAAAAATGTACATCTTTCAACTCTATTTCCAATACCTTTGTTACCGACTTTGCTAAGTTAAGCCCTAGCGTGGCTGCTAACAACTCTAATCTAGGTATGCTTTTAGCTTTTACAGGGGCAACCTTCGTTTTTGAAGCTACTAGCTGCACGATGATTCCATTTACTCCCCTGGTTGTTAAATGAACCACAGCTGCATATGCATCACTCGAAGCATCACAAAAAACATGCATTCTTTGGTCTGCGTTACCCTTTGGGCACAAGCATCTTCCAATCTCAATTTTGTCTAAATTATCTAAATTTTCCAACCACCTTCTGATTGCAGATTCTAGACCTCCTACAATAGGTTCATCCCAATCAAGTCCTTTTTCCCAAATGTTTTGCATTAAAATCTTAGCTACTACTATGATCGGCCCAATAATTCCAAGAGGGTCAAACACTGATGATAGCTTGCTTTAAACAATTCGCTTGGTTAAGGTTTCAACATTACTAACCATTACTGGCTTCTTAAATTGAAATTTTTCTGACTCTGCATGCCAAGTCAATCCTAAGGTCTTTGATGACGGCAACGCATGTCTAGTTATATCAACTGACTCAGCCCTTTGTTCCTTTGGAACCGCTTCTAAGAGCGTCTTTGAGTTTGATATCCATTTCATGGGTTTTATGCCCGCTTGGCCCCATAGAGCAACCAACTGGGTATACAATTCTTGCCCTACTTGCTCATCAACAACTGAATCTAATGAATCATCCATATAAGTAGATTTGAGAACTGTCTCTGCTGCTAATGGAAATTTATCCTTATGTATTTGAGCATTCTGGTGCGAAACCTTAAGTGCAAGAAAAGGTGATGCGTTAATTCCAAACACAACCCTACAATACTCATATATTTCAGGTTTCTTTGAAGAATCTAAATCCTTCCAGAGAAAGCAAAGCATTGGCTTGTCTTCATCATACAATTCTATTTTCAAATACATCTCGGAGATATCACATGCTATTGCAACAGGATGCCTTATAAATCTCAATAATACGTCAAACAACTTGTTTAGTAGTTTGGGTCCTGGATATATTGCATCGTTTAAGCTAATGCCTTGAAATTTTGCTGCGGCATCACAAACAATCCTGACTTTGATAGTTTCCCTGTCTAATTTTGCAACAGGAAAATGGGGCAAAAACCATTGCTGCCCTTACTCAAAATCCATATATGGCCCAATTATGGCAATTTGTATCTGGCCCATATCTGTGCCATATATGGAATTTATATCTGGCCGTAACAAGAATTGGGCAGATATAATTTGATATAAGATAAAGGCCATATCTGCCTCAGATAAAACTTTATATGGGTCACTTTTTATCTGGACCAGATATGGTCCATATATGGCAAATCCATATCTGGACCATATATGGCAAATCCATATCTGGCCCATACATGGCAAATCCATATCTGGCCCATATATAGCTGATTCTTATATGGCTTATATATGGCAAATCCATATCTGGCCCATATATGGCAAATCCATATCTGGCCCATATATGGCAAATCCATATCTGGCTCATATATGGCAGATCCATATATGGCTAATATATGGCAAATCCATATCTGGTTCATACATGGCAGATCCATATCTGAGAAATACATATTTGGCTCATATATGGCAAATCCATATCTGGCTCATATATGCCACATCCATATATTGCCCTTGGCAAATCCATTACTGTCCCATATTATGATAAATCCAGATTGAACTAGTTAAAAAAAAGAACTTCATCTGGCGATGTAAAGAAATATAATTTGAAACCAAATAAAGACAATATATGGCGCAGATAAAGCAACTCTTTATTTACTGCTTAATTATCTGGCCATTAATTACATTTCCTGTTTGATACATCAGCAGGTATTTTGTTTATTATTGTTTCACCTTACCCACAGTATGTCCAAGCCTTTACAAATAAAAAACTAATATTAAAAAAGGGTCTTCTGTTCAAACGATTATTAAGGCAATATGACCGTCAGAACAAAAATACATGGTTAAGAGAATAAAATATCCTGGCATGATAAAATGTTCCACGAATAAATTGGCACTTGAAAGCCTGCTTCATGACAAAATGCCCATCACTCTGCCGTCTCTAGGCTGTCTTCAGTCTCTGCAAGGTCTGCGAGTTCTTTCATCGACACAATTCTCAAAATACAAAAGACATATAAAGTTGGGATTACTTTATTTCCAGCACTTCCAAACCCAATTGTGTACATAACTTTTTGTGACACACAGTTTCATTTATGACTCACAATGCTTTCAACTTGAAAGAGATTTTAAAATCATTTCAAATTGTGTCAGAAAAAACCCATCTCCAGACAATTAGACCATAAAAGCAAGGCTCAATTGGAGGTAAAGATCAACTTATCTTGGACTTAAGAATCTGCAGTTTTTGCCTCAAACATATCACTCAAAAAGCTCTATGCTGTTATCTAATCCAACTGTTATGGTCATAAAATGACCGCTGTTCAACAATTAGCATGCACGCTCTGACAGCGATATTACTTGTACGAGAGTCTTTGTGTATACACTGTATTGTAAAAGTGTACTTACTTAAACTTTAAACTGGCATCGCACGGTACCACTAGTACACTTAAAAATAATACTTGAAGGTTGAGTTCTTTATTCTTCTGTGGTCCTGTAGAGGTTGATACTAAATTGCATTGTGCTATTCCTTTATTTAATATATTTGCTTAAGTAAATAAGTTCCAGGAAGGCGATATATGTTCCACCCTTACTCAAATTCCATATCTGGTTTGATATCTGGCTATATCTGGATAAATAAAGTTTGATATGGCCATATAAAGCCAGATATATCTTGATATACTTGTAAGCCAGATATGCATATCAAGTTTGATATGGCCATATGAAGCCAGATATATCTTGATATACTTGTAAGCCAGATATCCATATAAAGTTTGATATGGCCATATAAAGTCAGATATAACTGGATATAGAGTCAATCCAGATATGAAGATCAACTTTTATCTGGCCATATAAAGCCAGATATATCTTGATATAATTGTAAGCCAGATATCCATATCAAGTTTGATATGGCCATATAAAGCCAGATATATCTTGAT
>JAIPMN010185476.1:0-10222 GCA_020650975.1 Apostichopus californicus
TAAAGCACACAGCTATATTTACAACTTTCCTTGCATTTTCCAATGTATACACCTGCATGAAGACAGGCAATTAATGTTACTACCCTTGCCCAAATCCAGGTCATAACCATCCAGTCGTCCAGTACTGGGACCTACATTCTTTAAATTGCAAGCCATTGCCCTAGCAACTTGACCACCAATGTTCAAGACTCTCACAAGTTTTATAAATTAATTATTAAAAATATCTTGTATTTTCTCTCTTCAAGGATGTTGCTATGGAAACCATATGGTTTAAGAACAGACACAAGGTAGAGTTCCATCTTCAGAATAAAGGGATCAAAGATAATATCAATCTCAAAATAGAAGCAAAATACGGGATATCCAGGAAGATTCTTTTTCAGCTTAACATTCAGCTGCAGGTAACTTGATTTTGGTTTCAATTGACACAAAGCAAAATTTGAATACAAGGAGTTAACGTTTCACTTTGGATTTATCTTAGCTACTGCGACTCCTTTTATATTTACCTTTTATTTTAATTTTTAACCATTTTTACCTTCTCTAATTAAGTCATTTCTTTATTTCTATTGAAATCTCTACTTTGTTTGCCTAAATTGACGAACTGATTTCCATTATACAGGTTTGAAATATCATGTTAAAGTTTTATAAACAAAAAGGCCTTATGAAAAGCTGTCTTCATATCACAAATGTAACACAAAATATTCTAAACAATAAGTATTAATTAGCTGAATTAACAATTATCACTTAAACCATGTTTTGATACACACTGCCAATTGATAGAGGTGAGATATGCTCAAACTAGTTTTCTAGGAGAATCATCAAGCTTTCCTCTTCATTTCCTCTTCACAGATTGACCAATTACTACATATTGACCAAATCACATCTCCATTCCAGCTTGTCCTACCTGAATGTGAGTAATTACGTTATTAACAATATAAAAGCATGTTATTTAATTGTAGGCCGTATGTCAGTAAAGTGTTGATGTTTGCTTTACAATCCTTTCATATGAGATGTGTACATGTAATCTTAATTTTCATATATCAACATTTTACATACTGCCTACAATTCCTTACATATGAGATGTGTTCATCTTATTTTACTTTGCATAAAGGCGTCCAGGCTGGTGAAATATAACTATCAGCTATTTGCAATACTTGATATAAGGAAATATCAGTTTTGTCTCACTGCAGTAAAAACTAAAAAAATTAATGAAATTCAACCACCTGTTTCAAAATGTATAGTCTATTGAGTTTTGACGTTGAGTTTCATCAAAACCTCTGAGCTTTTAAGGTTTATTAACCTGTGTGTGTAGAAACAAATCAATGTTGTCTCACAATTCTGCATATTGTTTGCATGACACAGGATCAGTTTAATTCACTTTATATCGAGAAGTGTATTAAAAACATTTACAAATTTCTTCCTTTCAAACTTACAGCCATCATCAAATCTTTTGATCAGCTAAAGCAGAACTTATCAGAACATCTTGATGTAGACCAATCTACCCTGCTGGCAAATATGTTCCAAATTCCTGAGGAAGGAATTACTGATATCAAGAAGCACAAAACACCAGGAACTCTGTTGTTAGAGAAGCTGACCAAAAATTCACTGATATCTCCCACAAACATCACGAAATTGGAAAATGCCTTAACAGAACAAGGAAATGAAAAATGTGCGAAACTTGTCAGAGAATTCAGAAGTAAAAATCATGTACTTGAAGCTACGATGTGCCCAGAATAATGACTGAAATCATATTGTGGGTTATTGTAAGCAAAGAATGATGAATACAAACATCATATCACCAGTGGTGCTGTACGCATGAATTTTTTCACTTGAGAGGGGGTAAGGAAGTCGGTGAGACATTTTGTACAAACCGTAACTTATTTAAAGTCGAAGCTTACAAACAGGAATATTAGTTTAATTAAACTGTTGGAGTTACTTGAAATATTCTCCTCCCTGTCTAACATGGATATGTATGTTTATACTATATGTGACTATGTCCATATTGGTATACTTGCCTTTAATAGGCAAACAATTACAAGTAACATATGCAGTCATGTCAGCATGTTTGTGTGCGTGTATGTCGCCCTACTTAGTCAACATAATATCTCAACAACAGTATTAATGTCGACAGACCTGATACATCGGATGTATAGCTTCCCTATTGTGAGTACACGGTTGTGATTGTTTTGGTGGCACTCAAAGGATATGTAAGTTTAGCAGATGCCTAAATGTGAAATGGATAAGTTCTATATCAGAACAATAGTAACTTTGACAGAGTTTTCATAAAGAAAGTGCACCATTCTAAGAATCTCTGACAGTTTTGTTTTATGAAGGTCAATGTCAGTTGAGGTCAACATATGTTGAAACCTGGCAAATTTTGTAAACATGGTGTCTTAAGAAGTGCAAAAGTTTCCAATCTTCTAGACACCTTTTGCAAATGTCTTTGCTATTTGGTAATGTTTTATAACATTTTGGAGTAATGTGTGAGTTTGTAGACCAACCTGTTACTTAAAGATGATGTTTAGTAATTCCTATTAAGATTAGCTACTTTCAAATGTATATTCTGGTGGCTCAAAACAATTCTTGGAAATTGACTGCTTCCTATGATCAAACCACATCCTCATAACGTTTTATTTGTGTGGAAAGATATGAAATTGTTAAATTTGATCAAAGTATCTTGTGAATGCATTTGGAATTAACAGAATGAATGTCATCATGGCAGTTGAGCTGAAAATGGTTGTGTTTTTATTTCATAGTATCTATATCATGTATGCATAGAAGTATAATAAAGTTACGGAAAGCTGAGAAGTGATGAACTATCTGGCTTTTCAAAGAAATGTACATATTCACTTTATTTTATTGACAATATAGATACAAACTCAGTAATCATTGATTATTCCTATAGAGTTCTTCGTGGGTAATTTTGTATGTTTTATTATTAATTGTTTGAGACACTACAGTAGGCCTAGCTGCCCATTTATAATTTTGCGACATGTTTTACTTTGTTCAGCACTTACTTTTGGTGGAAAAAAGTTTAACTTCCTACTGCACAGAAACATAATTTTCCAATGTGCAATTATGTAGCACAATGTATCTGCCTAAGTGCCTAACCCTTCTTCACAGAAAGTATTGATGTTGTAGATCTGTACTATTAAAGGAGACTTGAACAGCAATAATAGTGGCGAGTGAATTTTACGTATTGGGGAGTATATTTTTAGTCACGGTCGCCAAATAGCGAGTACTTTTATAACATATTTGTCGAGGAATGAGAAGAAGCCTGTTGTCTTTGGTAGAGATCAATCTGTATGCTGAATACATCAAAAGTTTCCAACTCGGTCATCAGCAGCCAATCTGAATATTGTTTGTCATATCTCAATGCTTTTTGCTGTACTACTTAGATTGAAGTATGTTATTCATCCTGGCTACTCGCTACAGCCTAGTGTGACACATTCATATAAGATTATTCATCATCGAAACTACACTGCAGACTTGCTGTCTGGATGATTCCTTGCTGAAGGTAGAAGGAATCTATGTAATGGTAATGGCGTGTGTATGTACGTGTGTGGATGTGGCACTTGCTCGTAAACGCTCTAACTTCAGAAGGATAACTGGGGTCCATTTCATATTTGGTATGTAAGTTCCCCTTAAGTAGAAATGGTTTGGGATTGTTGTTGGTATTGGTCAAGTGTCATTCGAGGTCTGCACGGGGCAAAGTCTGAAAACATTATGTAAGAAATGCGAGAAATGGGGTTCTTGTCAGCAGCTAGCTGACCAGCAGGCTTGTTGGGAATCCCCCTAGTGGTTACAAAGTGTGAGGACAGCTAACCACTATATGTTAAATACAACAGGCTAAATAAAGAATGAGACTTGCTGTTAGATTCAGTATGTAACTGTATTAACTCGGCCTCAACATTTAAGTAAATATGCAATGTGAGAAACTTGGCAAAGTACACTTCAAATGAATGCACTGTTAATACAATCATACTTAAAAACAGGTATCAATTACACTTAATTGTGGATAAAGGTTACAATTAACTAGGGGGTGTCAAGTGGCCGCAAGAATAGTACATTGTGCACATTAATAAAATAATAGATAAGCTTATCTGGCAGGCGGGTATGTATCTTCCAGTAGCACTGTATTCCTGTCGGCTGTTTGCTTTGTTGTTGCTGGCTAGAAACCTCTTGACAACGTGAATAAGTCCTATAGAATGGTTTTTGTGTCCCAAAGTTATTACATTAAACGGTAGACACCCGATGACTGATATGCACCATAAATGATAAAAAGGGTCAATGAATGTCCGGCAGATAACAGTAAGTACAAAACGGGACGGTGGGCGATAGCGATAGATGAACTTCCAGTAAATAACAAATAAGTTCGAATGGTGTCCTTCCCAAGGAGAGTAGAAAGTTCAGGTACAATATAATCAAAACAGCGACTAAATGACAGCTCCTCGCTCCATCAATTCCATTAGTGTGAATAGGCACAGTAAACAAGATGTATATATAATTACAAATAATTCCCCCAGAAAAGTTAAGATACGTTTTCATCAGACTTAAGGTTGACAGCTTAGTTAACAACAACTCTATATATATATATCTACACAGTGGACAAACCCTAACCTCAAGACCTCCCAGCCCCCACCAACTCGGCCTCTAGCTATGACTGGCTCACAAGAAAAACTGCATCTCTTTTTAAGACTCCTTGGAAGTCAGCTCCTAAACCACAGCATATAAACATGTGTCCAACTTAACTCCTCTCATTGGCCCAACTACCAGTAGCAACACTTAGAACCAATCAGGGTTAACCATCCAATACTAATTTGCATACTAATACTGGTACACCCTGTTTCTAAGAAAAGGGCAGGAAGTTGGGAAGTTGTTTACTACAGACAGAGCAAACAGGAAGAACAAAGAAAGTAATGTTTTCAAAGTTTAATTACTACTTATAAAGAGTACACAGAATGAACACAGCAGATGAAGGAGAGGAAGAAGCATAAATATATCTCTTTACAATTATTCACACAATATCTCAAGAAGTAGAAGTTGCAGGACGTTCAGACTTGGTGTGTAGCTTGCCGTTGGTGAGCAGACGACCTGTAGTGCTTTTTCTTTAATGAATTTCAAAGGTCATTTGAGGTCAACAGAGGGGAAAAAATGGGAAAGTCTTGTAAACATGATATCTCAACGAAGGTAGCCTGTTCCGTTCTTATATTTGTCATGTGGATTTCCTGTAATTAGTTCAGTGAACCCTGTTGTTTATGGTGGAGGTCAAATGTCAGTTGTGGTCAGCAGATGGCAATATGTCTCCAGAACATGAAATGAGATCATTTATACATGGTATGATAGCCTTGTAAATTGCATAGTTTGTATACAGTTTGTCAGGAGCGGCGATTTGTTTCAAATATTGGGGGACATTCGCTTGGGTGCAGGCGCGTAGCAACTTTCATCCCCAAATTTTTCGCGCGCATCGTGATATTTTGTATATTACTATCTAAGCGGAGCGCCACCATCGGTTGGCGCGCAGCGTACCAATTTTTTTCTGGTTTTGGTAGCCCCCCAGATCACCAGAAATGGCAGTTTTTCCCAATAGCTTTTATTCCAGCCATAACCTTTTTCAAGATTGTCACCAGTCACATATCATGTTCGACCATATCGCATCTCCTGTGGATCATTGCTCTTGTAGGTAATATTACGTAACGGCCCACAATACCCGTCAGCCCCACTTTTCAAGGATTTAAGCCCATCATTTGTTCAGAATTTGAATAATAAATTCACTTCAAAACATGCCCATAATGTTGCACAAAATATCATCTATGGACAACCAATATAGAAAAAAAACCTTCAACCCCTAACAGACCGGTCAAAATTGCACGAGTAGAGGGAAGTATGATGAAGAATGTTGGTCAGGGAATTTTCGAAAATTCAGACACAGTTAGTTTATTGGTGTACAGATATTAAAACCTCTTATAATGGCTACTATAAAACTTCGATATCATAAAAAAAAATACAAAAAATATGCTCGGGGGGGGGGGGGCGGTCTCCCCCTTCGCCCCTCGCTACGCGCATGCGGTTAGAAATCTTGTAGGAAACAGGCCAAATGGAAACACATTGAACCCATATGATGTGGATCATATATATGATTGTACGTACTTACACTAATACACAAGAGATGTACAGACATTATGATTATAATCATGAGTGACAACATGCTATACGGTCACAGGTCACAGAAACGACCACGAAGAGTCATTTACCTCATGCAGCATGTGTTGGATGAAGGTTTAGCCACCGCCAAATATGATTTGGATAAATAATCTCACGCATTATTTTCTATTTATAGCCACACAAAAAGACTATTGTAGTGAAGTGAAATTTTGTTGTATGCACCCGTTGAGTATTTACATGTATTACGTAATATACTGTATTGTAGCGTTAGTGGCATTTGCACATGTTTGTCAGTTCTGTATACGTCGTTTTAATGGCAGCATCGTCCCTGCAGAGCTCCGGGGTTCGCCTCGTTATCCCTTTCGTATTTTGTCATATTTCGTTAATCTTGGGTCGTCAATAGCCCAGATTTACCTATATCTTTACTATCTGGAGTCCGTGAGGAGATGTCACCCTTCTTAGAGGCAGGATGCCTCAGGTTTTGGATGGTTCGGCTTCTGGCTCGAAGCCACTGGTATCCAAGATGGCGGACCTACTACAGTATATAGCGAGCTAGCGTTGATGGAGTCTCGATGTCCGCGAGCTTCTTTTACCGCGAGCGTAGAGTCCTCTTCTTCTTCTTTATCGCAAGCGAGTTGACTTCAGTGTAGTAAGAGTTTAAGTCATAAATATTATTAACTGCCGTACGTACCCTTATTGTTAATTAATTGCATTGTAGTTTCAAGTGTTGCCCCTCTGGCTAGGTTGTACTTTACCGTACCGAGTACATGATAGGTTGTGTTTTGGACCTTGGTCCTATGGGTTTATAGCGTGTGTTGTGTATTGGAAACACGTGTATAGTATTGCGTACTGTGCTGTAACTTACAGTACCGGTTGGATTTCAGTTTACAGTTGTATTGAAAGATTATTTATTGTAACTGTATTTTAGTATTGTACAGCTCGCAGTGTAAAGAGCGTATTTTGTATTCTGAACATGATTGTTACTGTTGTTGCTATAGAGTTGTCTCAGAGCTTGTACTTTTAATCTTAGCCATTTTGGACAGCTATAGAGTGACAAGTCTCTTGAGAGTTTGTGGGTTCAGGAGGTGGAAATTCCTGCTGTCTAGGAACAGTTTAGGTGAAAAGGCCTATAATGGGTAGCAGTTGGCATAGGTTGCCCTACCATTACGAAGGTGTTAAAATTCCTCGCCTGTTGGCAAACGTGTTGTATTATTTATGCAGATTATATCATTATGTTCATTTTACATTGTTCTTTTTACACTTAATACATTTTTTATACAGTTTTGTACTGGTGCCATGTTGCATTGATATTTCTTCTGCTGTATTTCGTAGTATTTGAGTATAAGTTTTCCCCGAATTAGGAGTAAAGAGCCATTTAAGAGTTTATTAAGCCATTTAAGTTTATGAAGCCATTTGTTCATTTGTATATTTTCATTATCATTTTGTAGAGTTTGTATAATAAAAGTCAGCCGTTGTTTCAACGCAAGAACACTCTTGCAGCCTCATTTATAACTTATGAGTTCGAAGCGTAGGACCCTAAATCCGGTAATTTCCCCCGCCATCCGCGGTTCGCTTCACTATGCCACCAAATATTGGGGGGGGGGGATATTAGATACTATATCCCCACCTAAAATATTGGGGGACATGCCCCCCTCCCCCCCCCCTCCCCATGATCGCCGCCCATGCAGTTTGTTGTAGGTAAGAATTCATTATGAAACAACATGTAAATATGATAATTCCTGATAGAAAACTGCAGTAGCCGGTAAATATGGATATAGCTTCTCTATAATGAAAACAATAACATTATTATTTTTGGTAGAGAATACAGGTCATTTGGGTTCAGCAGAGGTTACACCCTGTAAATTTTAAACATGAAATCATAAGATAGGCAGTTTCGTCATATTGGCATATAACTTTCCTTTTATGGGTAAAATAGCCTAGTAAATCTTTGTTCATGTCAAAGCTCATTTGAGGAACGTAGGGGGCGGAGTGTTAAAAGCACTGTAGGTGGATAACTTTGTTTTCAAGCTCAGAATTCTAATTTGACTCAAGTCAATGGTTGTACAAGGTTAGTAGAATTCAATCCCTGAAAACCTTCTTCTTAGTTGGAGTGGCCAGTTATAAGCTTTGGGTTTCAGCATAACAGTTTGTGTAAGGAAATTGTGCACATTGGTCAGATTTTAATTGATATAGTTGTTAGGAACTTGAAAAGGATTTGACTTTTCAAGAACCTTATTAGTCATCCCTGAAGTTCATTGCTCGCACTTTCTTGGTGTACATCCTTGCTCTCACCATACTAAATTGGTACAGGTTTAAGATGCTGTTTAAGATTGATTTGTATCTAAGTTTCATCAGGAATACTGCACAATATATTAAACTGCTCTAAATTCTCAATATTAAAGACCTCGGGTTTTATTCTTTCACAAAACGCTTGACCTTAACTCTGTTACAGTTGTCCCATTAATGCTTGTTATTACAACAAGTACATGTAGTGACAGATATTGCCAAAATATTTGCCCAAATATGATGCTGATGAAAGGTCATTTAAATTAAACAGAGGTCACAGTCTGGAGACCTTGTAAGCTTGCAAACCCAATTCTATGAAGGATGGCATTTCTGTGTCACTAATTGTCATAGGATTTGACCTTTCCTAATTTAAGTGGCTGGGAGGGTTTTCCACTCTCACTAATGACTGTTATCTGTCATCAACATTCACAAGGGTAATAATACCTTTGCAACAATCAAGTTATATGGTATGATGTTCTGTTACTTGACTTCAGGACACATTTTCCTCAGTTGCTCTATCAATCAGCTGATTCCATATACAATTTAAACTTATAAGGCAAGGAATCACTCAGCCTGCTGGCTTTCTGGATTTGACAAATTTAAGCGTCGCGCCTTCTCCAGTTCCGATTTATTTCACAATCTTGGATTGGGTAACGTTACACTGTTAACCATGTTCTAATATTATAAAACACCCTTTCTCTATATATTTATAAGTTAATGTTTTGTTATTGTCAACAGAACATGAATGAATAGAGGAAGAAAAAATACCCAAATCGTGAATAAACATCAGTTTGTTTGGTTGTTGTCACGATCAAAATATATCTAAATTAATTTTGCATTGAATATATGCATGGTGTCATGAAGAGAACATCATATCAATACAAGCAATAATTAAACTGAGATCCCCTAATCTTAAAAAGTGGGGGGGGGGAGCAAAACTCTTTGCCCCGTCACACCGCGAAGGCTGGCTACGCGCCTGTTGGGGTGGGTGGATGGTGTTGGAGATGGGAGTATTTTTAGAGCTAACTTTCTCTAAATCAGAGATTAAATAAAGGTGTTGTAAAACACTCACCTCTGATCTTATAATTCGGATCAGTCCGTCTAGTAAAATTAAATGAAAATTAGCCGGTCCTCCAGTACAAAAAAAATACACACAGTACACCGTCGCTCAGTCCAAGCTTAGATCGGTGGCGTGAGAATCTTTACCGCAAGCCGTGGTTGGAACTTCCCGAAGGTGGCGCGAAGTAGTAGTAGTAGTACTCATATAGGGCGCCTAGGCTTACTATCCTATGAACAGCAACCGTGCTAGGCTATGCAGATAAACAATAATCACCTGCGACGCGGACCGGAGGTGATTGTTAGGCCACTAAGTCCGGTGAAAAGAGCTCGCGGAGCAGTAATTAACACGAGCGGGCAATGTCCGAACAAATATAGATAATAATGGTTGAAGTTCTCGAGGTAAAGATATGCGTGTAGAGCTGTAATTAAGTTTATTCATATCGGTCAGCTAGTACTGGTAATAACAATAATCCACATGTCGCGGAGGTCCCAAGCTAAGATGCACTGATCTGTACACTAACGTACAGATCAGTGGCTAAGATGACGCATGTATTCCTCTGGTGAGTTATTTTCCAAACGGGGCAACCCGTCACAGAAAGTTTAGACACCAACCTGAAGCTATCCCAGGATTCATCACAGGATTCGAATCCTGGGATGAATCTGAATCCTGTGATAGCTTCAGAATCTGAAGCTATCACAGGATTCATCCCAGGAT
>JAIPMN010185536.1:7671-23753 GCA_020650975.1 Apostichopus californicus
TCAGATACAAAGGGTTGGGGGCGGGGATGGGGTTAAAGAAAGACAAGCATATCATGTTACCTGTTTATGAGATAAGTAATACTTAAAATGTTAGATCAATAAGCAACTGATAAAGCCATCTTGATTAATTGTGTGAAGCCAATAGATCCACCTAGTCATGATCAGATATATTCAGATTTTATTTGGCTCTGTATGAAAATTTGAAATGTGGAAAGATAAATGCACAAAGGCATTTACAAATAAAATATCAATCAACATTATCTTTGCAAAGGTTTCTCTTTGAATCTGAAGACCTATTTAGTGTCATAATTCTACCAGTCCTTCTGTTAAACCCATCTACATCCACTTACAATCATCGAGAAACATGTCTCTAATTAAACTTAACAAAATGTCTGGGCAAATTATTTGTCAGAAATGAATTAAACTACCGCTGATTAGCTTAATCAAAGCCAGATCATACTTGAAGGTTAACCCTGTCCTTCAAAACGTTGCTGTAAACAAGGAATCACAAGCACCATTAATTAACACAATTGGAAAAGTCCTACTGAAAAATTATTTTTGTCTATGTTTCCACAATTATATTGCACTTTGTAACAAAAAATAACACATCGGTACTGACCTGAATCTGTGAGTGACTCCTGTCAAAATAAAAATTTAAGACAATGTTGCATATAAAGATCAACCAATGTATCAATTTGGAATACCAAAGTTTTGCATTTGGTTCTGTAAATTTAAAACTGTTTACACAAAACTACACCAAGAAAACAAAGCCAAATGACTAAGTGATTCTTTGTCACTTTTTGTATGAGAATATTTCATGGAACAAAGCAGACAAGATTTCAAGTGTAGACCATTGCTGAATTCATATGATCAGCAAGGTTCTCACTTTCACGCTTATCTGCTTACACAGCAAATGATTGATCTCTGACATGAAGAGCAATTCAAATGCGATTAAAAACGATTTCATATAAAGAATAAATATCACATTTCGACCATTGCTGACCTTTTCATCTCTACCATAAACAATGAATATCTTCAGCTGAATATGGGGCATCCTCTTGCAAATTCTCCATGCAAGATTCCATTTGGATTCCATTTCGGATTCCATTAGGGAGGCTCAAAGCAAAATGTCGCACATACATGCATGCATGCCATCACCAATAGCATAGATTCCTGTTGCCTTTGGCAAGAAAGCCAAAATCCAACCAAATCACATAAATTTATAACATTCCCTTGTTAAAATGTCAACAACAGAAAAGAACTAGAAGGCTGACTTTAATAGTTTTATGAACTATAATCTTAATCCATATAATACTTGGTAGGTTGGAAACTTGACCAAACACAAAGAGCTGCTTAAAGCAGCATTTTGCGTCCTTTTCTATGATTTTTCTCAACCTCACTGACTCCACTATGCCATAACGACATACATAACTAGCTTATCTATTTAAATCTTACTTCAAATGGTGGCATGAAAGTCGAAAAATTTGCAACTTTCAACTTGTTTTTCTCCAAGATATTTTCCGTTGGGATCCCAATAAACCTCGCCCATAATATGAATATTTAAACACTACAAACGTCATTGACCAATAGGCCTACGTAATACAACACCATTCTTGATTTGTGTACAGTCTATATGGCAGTTGTACCCACTGATCTGTACACTAACAGATCAGTGAGTTGTACCAGGGAGTTCCATAACAACTCCCTGGTTGTACCAACGCAAAGTCTTGAATCTATTTTTAGCAACGGCTCATAACTAAACCTGCAGCTCTGATTGGTTGAATTCAAATTAGTGGGTGTGGGAAAACTGTATGCGATTAATTTTAACTGTGGAACTTGTCGTGGACACTTTTCTCATTATCTGCAAATATCCTTAATTACTCGCCAATTAACGTTGTTGTCAGGGAGAAACTTGGCTAATATCTTAGTTTGCTGTTTTGTGATTGATATATGTAAAAAAACTCGATGGACATGTCAAAAAAGTAGAAAACTGCGACCAAACGCAAAATGCTGCTTTAAAGTAACCATGGCTTTACAATTGTGACCACCACAGTTGAATTTTCGTAACTTAGTCCTCAACCAAAAAGGGATCACATAATGCCAATATTTCATCAAAACCCAAGAAAAGTTGTGCACAAAAACTCCAATTTATGTATTTTGACAAACCTAACAAACAGACAGTGGAACTGATATACATAAAGATGCGCAGAAAAATCCTAACAGCATGTTATTAATTGAATACTTTCATGTTGCAAGTCAGACGTTCAAATTTTTTTTCAACTGTAGTTAGCATCATATCTGTGGTATAAAATTTATTACAACACTATAGTTAAAGTCTTTATTACCACTTCTGTTGTTATTCTGAACCATTACTGATTTCTTACAATATAGTCATGTATATTTAGCAAAATGTTAAATTTCATAGAACTTTTAACATCAAATTTCCTAACATACTATTTTTCATCCTAGATGGATATAGTTTTGTGATTTAAAGCCACAAAAGTTCTGCTATGAAAATTGTTGCCAAACAAATTCTTCGGTTACCAAATGATCTTACCAGAAGGGACAGGACAGCGGTACACTTTTGAAGGATCTCCTTGTTCTGACTTGTGACATCAATGTTTTCTTTCAAGAAAGGCAAAAGATAATATAGGATGGCATGTAACAGTTAAGCACTTGTTTCTTAAGAAATTCATCAAATGGAAAAGTTGTATACATGCTTATTGAATAACAGAAAGATTTCAAGTATTTCTAGAATAGTAAATGAATGGCAAATGATAGTGAAAAGTGAAAAGAGGTTAGTAACATTTACCAAAGACACAAACTATAACAGCACCTGCATATCCAATCAATATATTACAGATAAAGAAAACTATTTCTTCTACTTACCTTTGTTGTTTACTGGTTGCTGCAACAGAAATGTCAGAATGAAGTAAGGTCAGAGATTCAAAAAGGATTGTAAACATGGTGTGAAGATATCAAAACATGTAAACTTGATCAATAATAGTTTTAACTCTTCTACTCCTTTATTCATGTAATATATTGGGGATAATCAGTCTTCGGAAGCAGCAAATGATGAACAAGACAATGTCAGCTAGGCTCAATGCTTTTTATTGCATGTCTCTACTTTCACCAATGACGAACAACCATTCTTATTATTGAGAAGAAAAGCAACCTCCGACAGTCGACCAAGTAACCTTGCTACTCTGCCTATTGAACCTCAATATCGACACCATTAATCATCTACACATCTTACCAATAACCTGGACACCAAAGATGGGATAAAGTCTTCAACATGTCTTGCAATTAACAACAAAAGTCTCATCTGAGTAAAAATTATCATCTTGACCATAGCAGTATCTGGGAGGAAGTGACCCAACCCTATTTGCCCACAGGCCTTCTCACTGGCATAAATATAGCCTACTTTCCTCACAAAAACAGTGTGGTTTTCAGGATAAGGTAAACAAAAACCATACCAGAGGTGGTTTTTATAAACTTAGTTAAGAATAAATGAACATTACTAGTTAATGTTCTCAAATAAAACAGAAGGAACCTGCACTAAACTAAGACTGTCTCCAAAACACTGGACCTAAACCCATTTTTCAGGAAAGGGTTGGCAATTAATATCATTTAGGCATAAATTTCCACATTTAAATTGACATAAAGATTTCCCACAGTTTGACCCACGGATTTAACATGGCCAATGAAACTGGTGCACTGTGATAAACTCCTGTTTGACTTCAACCTAACAAGCAAAGACTGCTGGGAGAAGTTACCATGTACAGTACTGCAACCAATGTCATGTTTTCCCTTGTAATATGCACAACATGACACCTGAACTATTCTGTTGTACTGCATATTGTGCAGCTTCACGGAAAGAATTGCTTTAAATTATGATTGCTGTAAATCTGAACAAGCTTCTCAGAGAGGCAGTTTGGAAGCATACTTTCATTAGGCTGCCAGTAGCTTCACATAACAATTGACATTATATTACTGTGCTCCTTCTTGTTAACAACTATCAGCTCATTATTGTTACCAGCTTTGGTCAAAATTACATTCACGCCAAATGATGAACCTTAGGACATCCATGTGTTTGTATGCTCTATTTTCTGGTAAAATGCATAGCAGAAATGTGAAAACAAAAAAGTAACAAAGACAATGATCTACATATAAACTAACCTTTTGTTTACACATACAGATAACTGCATCAATGGTAGGTACATCCATCAAAGCAAATATTCCATAATTTCCAGAATATACATAAACATTCTCTAATTATTTCTTAAAGCAACTGAAAGTCAGTAAAATATCTCACCAGAGGGAGCATTACTTGTAAACTTTGGGGATCACCAGCCTCTCCAAGATCTGTGAGAAAGATGAAAGCTTTGATATCCAGTGTGGGCAATGACTTTTACCTGAGCTACAAAACATTAGGATAATTGTTCTTAAGGAGAGGATCCCAACACAGTTCACCCAAGCTTTACTTACAGGAATATATGTTAACAATTTTCTCTGGCTTTGATCTCTCTGGTGACCTCAAATGGCCTTCGAACTCTCCAGCAATGGATATGTGTCTTGTCCTCACTAGTGTAGATCCAGATACAATGAAGTCTACTCAAATTTAATTTGGGAGTTACCATGTTTACTATGTTTTCAGACTTTCAACTCTGAAAAAGGGAGCATGATCTAAAAAAAGGAATGTTGACAGAACGCAAATTCTTGTAAAAACTTTTCTCAGTACAAGAACTCCTCCTTGATGAACATTGGTATCATATCAATGTAATAGTGAATAATGACCTCTGCAAAGTTTAACAAGTTCTGGAACAATTCTTGGAGATATATGGAAAGACCAAGAAATGCCATACTGCCATAGTCAGTTTCGTTATATGATCTGTCTGTCACATATTAGTACTTAAAAGCATGTATTGGAAGAACAACAATGCTAACTCAAATCTATGACTCAGAGGTAAAATGAATGTTATCATGAAGTAAGAATCTGACAGACTTAATTGTTGACCAACTGAAATCCTATCATGAATATAAAGAGTTATTTTACATGCATGAATAGAGTGTAATTGTACCTGTTTGATGTCCTGGGTTCTGAAATGAAAATAATTATTAAGTGAAAGTTAGTTGAAAGGCTACCACATTTGATCATACCAACAAAATACATCAACTCCCTGTGTGTTGAGATCTAGGAATATCACATTTGTACCATCATTAACTACAATGTCAGGACTGTGTTCTGGAAAGTTGAAACAATACATATGGATATTCAGTACCTTGAACTTCTAAAAGTTCAATGTTATTGCAAATGAGAATCACAAAGTTATACTAAGCTGCAATCCACTGGATACATTTTGATTAATTCTATTGTATCATTGAATAACAATGTTGCAACAACATAACCATAAATAATAACTTAAGATTAAAAGAGTGACTTATATTTAAGTAGCTGCAGTACTAAAGACAATGACTAATGACATCTTATAAGGTCACCAATCTGAAACAGAAGGTCATAATCAACTACACCAGGTGACTACATGGCACATAAAGTAACTTTGTACATTATACATTCAGTAGTTACCTTTATGTTTATACAATAAGACAGCATGGTAGATCTGAATATGATAACTTTCAATTGGATAAATGATCTTGATATAAAATAAGGTGCTTCTTAAGTTTGCTGAAACTTGACAATGAAAAAATAATATAATTGCAACAAAGGAACAGTTTATCTGGTGTAGCCCATTTTTACATCATCTGTGGCCCTTATTTAAAATACCTGACTTACATTAATGTTTGTGAGTCTGTTTTGTACCACTGCATGAATCATGCCTGGCTGTCCACAAAAACTTAAAGGCCAATGGTTACCATGACTGAATACAATATTTCTACTCTAAACTAAATCATTACAATATATTTTTTTAAACTTAACATAAAAATAAAGGTTTTAAAGACTATTTTTGAATAATAAAGAGCTGTTTTTGAAATAAAGTTTTTTAAAGGTTTTAACAATTTGGCTGGGAGTTCTGCACAAAACTTATGATCGATGTTGACAATTCATTATTGAACTTTACGTGCAAAAGGCGTAAACCTCAAAATTACTGTACAAAATGTAAATTTCAAACAAACTTTAACAATGTCTACATGTTTTCAACAGCACAAATTGACTCCAAGCCATCTTGTAAGGATCAAGTCAACAATTACAATATTAATAATTTCGCCAACTGGATAGTATACTTAGCTTACAATGCAATGTTATTTTTTATTACAAGATGGTCTTCAACATAGGAAATACACAACCATCAAATACAGGTGAACATAGTTAACTTACCGCAATACACCAATGACACTTCCTAGCAAAATCTTTATGACATTTCATCCAAAAGACAAAAATGAGCCAGAATATTGTAACTGAAAAAAGGGGAAAGATATGAAAAACAAAATGAAGATAAATGCAGCAGATTATGCCTTCTTAGTATTAGGAAGTAACATGAAAATCACAGGTTGCATGCACCATGAACTTGATGACTGTTATAATGCAAACATGCCAACTTATTAATAAAATAAACTACAAAAACCAAAAGGCTTTGGTCATACATTGCCTCATTTCATTTTAAGTTCAAAAGTCTTACATATTATCAGGTGGATCCACATGCCAAATTCATTCAATCTTTACCTGTGACAGCAACATTTTCTGACTTTGTTAACTTTTGACTTCAAACTATCTTTGAACATACGTTTCATAGTGGTTTCAAATGTGGACTGCCTTTTTCCCAATCTTTATGGTTAAAGTTTTTGTTTTAAAACGTGATTTCGTTAACTGTTGACCTCCACATTAAATAACAGGATTCTTGTAACCTATAAGGTCAATTCACTTACTAATTATGAAGCACAAGATTTTAGCTTTTGACATTATAGGTGGATCCTCATACTAATAATGAACTTTGAGCCATGTATCATATTTAACTACTAAATATCTCAGACAGCTTGTGATGGGCAACTCTCCCAATCTGCTAAAGAGAAATCTTCCTCAGCTCAGGAGATATCCAAGCTTAAAGTTATGTCTTAGGGCTTTAATTGTAAGTCTGTAATGTTATAGTGACACAAGGATCTGAAACCTCTTTCTTTTATACTTTCAAGTTAGAATGTTTGCATTTCTGGCAATGAAGCCAATGCCATTATTAGGAAATTTAAAATACTTTAATTTATTAGAGTCTCTCAGCAAGCAAGTCTGATACCTGCTGATATAGAAAGTGACTCTCATTCCTAACACTAATTTAGTTACATAACTTGGGTCTCACACAGTTCGAATTTGACAGATATATGTTGGACTAGTAGTATCACAGAAACAACACCAAGCAGATTAATACAAGTGATAATTGACGCATATTGACAGTAATATAAACTGCAACCTACTACAAATTCATATATATATGACGTCGCTTGCCACATCAAACTTGCAGTTCATAGGCAGGTGTACAATCAATGTAACAACTTGTGTCCAAACTGTCCCAACTTACCAATTACTACAAGGAACACTAACAACACTATTGCCAATGTTTGTTGCAAGTTCAAAAAGCTCTCACATTCTTGATCTGTAGCTGAAAAGAAATGAACCAATATTGAATATTAACAAAATCCAATGCCCTTTCATTATAATAATCTGATGACATTTAAAACATGGACACTAAAGTTGCAATTTGTGAATGTGTCATTGCCTTTTTTTCTCCACTCATGACCAGACTTAAGTTTTCAGAATAGTAAGTTTTTCATTCAGACAATTAACATGGAAAGATAGGTCATACCAGGGAACACCTGGAAAATTCCTTCAAAATCAGCCCTTCTAAGTCAAACCGAAATACAAAAGCATGAAAATTAATGAGCCTTTACTGTTATCAAAGAGAAGCTCTACTGTAGAGACATCACGTTGTGAACCATCATTCTCATCTACTACCCTACATTCCAGGGTGACATGTTGTATGGACTGGCTCAGGACACGGAAACTGGAGCTGAGTGTAATGTTAGAGGTTCCATCCCTGTTATCCATCGTAGACAGTTCATTCTGAATTGATATCTCATCGGGTGAAACAGGTGGAGTGAAGACCCATTCTAAAACCATAGTTTGTGAGACTCTATTCATTGTGCAATTCAGTTTGTCTTCTCTAGACACCTCCAGAACCACATGTTGCTGATGGACCAATCCATTTACCACAGGGAAGTCTGAACAGGGGTTCAAAACAACAAAATAATTTAAAGTTTTGATTTTCAAACTACTATGTGATATTGCCTTAAACTATACTTGTTTTCAACTAGGTCATGAATTTGATTAGTTTAGGACGGAATACTATCATCAAAGCAGTTCAGGAAGATGACTTTATTTCTTCTACTCTAGCTCTTCTAGGATAGTAGCCTCACAGTTTCAACATTATCTGGTAGAATTCTTTAGCGATTATGCAAATGTTTTTCTTGATGTGTCCTGTCTTTGTTACTGTACACAATCCACTGTCCTTTTCGTAATAATAATTTGATGACAGTTAAAACATGGACACTGCAGTTCCACTGTCTAAAGGAACATGTGTATGTGACATTTGTGTTTGTTCTCCACTCGTGACCAGACTTTAGTTTTCAGAATAGTAAGTTTTTCATTCAGACAATTTACATGGAAAGATAGGTCATACCAGGGAACATGTGGAAAATTCCTTCAAAATCGGCATGTCAAACCAAAATATAAAAGCATGCAATTAATGAGCCTTACTTTTATCAAAGAGAAGCGCCATTGCAGTGACACCATGGTGTGAATCATCATTCTCATCTACTACCCTACATTCCAGAGTGACATGTTGTATGGACTGGCTCAGGACACGGAAGCTTGAGCTGAGTGTAATGTTAGAGGTTCCATCCCTGTTATCGGTCTTAGACAGTTCATTCTCTATTGATATCTCATTTGGTGAAACAGGTGGAATGAAGACCCATTCTAACACCATAGTTTGTGAGACTCTATTCATGGTGCAAGTCAGTTTGTCTTCTCTGTTCACATTCAGGACCACATGTTGCTGATGGACCAATCCATTTACCACAGGGATGTCTGAACACGGGATCACAACAAAATCATTCAATGTTTTGATTTTCAAACTACTATGTGATATTGCCTTTAAACTATACTTGTTTTCAACTAGGATATGAATTTAATTAATGTACAGTAGTACGAAAAACTATCATCAAAGCTGTTCAGGAAGATGATCATAGTTCTTCTACTCTAGCTCTTCTTGGATAGTAGTCTCACAGTTTTATAAGCTGAATGCTCCCGAAAAATCACTTGGTTTATTTACAGTATGGAAACTGCAAACTACAGCAATCACCAGTAATAAAATTAAATATCACTTTCACTCAACCAAACACAAGAGGTTACTCATTTCATGTATACAATATGGGGTGAGCATCCAACATCCAAGAACAGATATGTGTCAAGTTGCCCAAGTATTTGCGACTGGTTCAACATTGTCTGGCAGAATTCTTGAGCAATTATGCAAATGTTTATCTACATGTGCCCTGTTTTGGTACCGTACACAATCCACTGCCATTGTTGTTATAATAATTTGATGACAGTTATAAACATGGACACTGCAGTTCCACTGTCTGAAGGAACATGAGTGTGTGACATTGCCTTTGTTCTCCACTCATGACCTGATGTAGTTTCAGAATAATAAGACAATTTACAAGGAAGGATAGGTCATACCAGGGCACATCTGGAAAATTCCTTCAAAATCAGCCCTACCATGTCAAACCAAAATATAAAAGCATGAAAGTAATGAGCCTTACTGTTATCAAAGAGAACCTCTACTGTAGTGACATCATGTTGTGAACCATCATTCTCATCTACTACCCTACATTCCAGAGTGACATGTTGTATGGACTGGCTCAGGACACGGAAACTTGAGCTGAGTGTAATGTTAGAAGTCCCATCCCTGTTATCCATCTTAGACAGTTCATTCTCTATTGATATCTCACTTGGTGAAACAGGTGGAGTGAAGACCCATTCTAACACCATAGTGTGTGAGACTCTATTAATGGTGCAAGTCAGTTTGTCTTCTCTAGACACCTCCAGAACCACATGTTGCTGATGGACCAATCCATTCACCACAGGGAAGTCTAAAGAGGGGATCAAAACAAAATGATGCAAACGTTTGTTTTTGAACTACTATGTGGCATTGCCTTTATACTATACTTGTTTTCAATTAGTTCATGAATTAAGTGAAATAAGTATATGATGGAATACTAGGATCATACTTGTTCTATTCAAGTTCTAAATTTTTGATGAAGCAGGAAAAATTGTATTAATTTACAACAAAATGACTGATAAATTATGAAGGGGGATTTATCGTCACAGACTAGTTATCATATATGCAGAGCTGGGCAGCTTTCAATGTACAGTTATATGTGGTATGATCCTGTTACAAAGGTGCTGTGGTGACATTTTAGGTATCCCGTGTGAATGTTGGAAAGTTAAAACATACTTTGTGTTCACAGACCATGGAGGATGCACAAAAGTCTGCACAAATGGGTAAAGGAACAATTAGCCAATCAAATCACAAGAAATTTGGAAAAGTGCCGGTGACTATTTTGAGCATGTAATCTCTGTTATAGCTGTGTTTATTTGTTTTCAAGCAATCCTCTGTAGGATTTGATGATATTTGGTTGTGTAGAAAAGTAGTGGTTCTTTGGAAGAGATGAAAGATTTTCATTCATTCTATTAACGTGTTTTGTTGTTTTGAAAAGTTTTTTTTTTTAAAAGTCTAGTTGTAAGAGTGCATATTTAAGGTTGTGTCACACTTTGAAGGTTTTGAGCTCTTGACTAAAACCTACAGTACCGCCAATAAGTAACTTGGTAAAGATTAGCGCGATTCAGCGCAAAACGCAGCTTAACTGCAATTAACCTCGCTCCAAATAAAGGAACGCTACTTTCCCCGCACTCCAAATAAAGGAACGCAAATTCCCCGCGCTCGCTATTCACCACCGACACAATGGGAGTGAACCGATCGATACAACGCTATTCATAGTGTGGAGGTAGTGCTGGGCGATATTTGCTTTTTACCGTCACGATAAATAGTTCAAAAGTTATCGCGATATTTCGATATTTACGATAATTTCCCCCTAACAGAATTAGCGTAAATTTCAAGCTTTGAGTGGACGGAGAAAGAGAGATATATGGAGGGACATTCAAAGAGAATATCTGAAAAACCTTACGATATTTTTCACAAATACTGATGCTTAGATAAGTGCTTATTCACAATCAACGAGCCTCCCCGAAATTCGCTCCGCTTATGTAAAACTTCTATGTATATATGACACGTGGAAAAACACGAGTTTTTACACACATAATTCCCACTGACATTGGTAACAGAACATAAGTAGGTCATCGACATTCGAACTTGACAACAAGTTCATCGCACCGTGGGAACGACACAACAAATTGAACATGATGTTACATTTTCCCGCCATCTGGACGCCGAGTGTAAATTTGGTGTAATATGCAAATTATGAATGGTACTGTGCTGCGCGAGTAAAACTTGTTTTAAACGAGAATAGTTTCGTGTTGAAGAGGAAAACCTTTCTTATACGTGTTTATTTTATTCCCCGATATGTTCTGGTTACCAGAAGTAATAAAAAGCAAGAAGGAAACTTTGTGTTTTATCCTTTCGGGAAATTCGGGGTAACATCATTTTTAGTAGTAACATCAGGCCTCGTGTTTTGTGTGGACTTTAGGCACATTACTGTAGGCTAGGAAACGTTGTGTTCATAGGTTTACGAATACGAGACAAGACTCGGTGCATTGGATATTGTTCGCTGTTTCGCTATGTATAGACGTTCCACTGACAATCGTTTCTTGGCGAGTTGCCAAGTTTAACTAAGAACAAGTCTTTCACGCACATTGTAAGAATGTTATACAGTACTGTAGCATGCAAATCATCAGACGACAGCCTGCTATACCAATGATTTTCCTCGTACAGGTAAAATGTGAATTCCTTTTTTGGGGGTTTTAATGGTCAACTATTTTGCACACATATTTTTGCGCGGACATTTGTATTGTACATATTGAATTTAAACAGTTTAAGATACATGCTTAACACCGAGTATAAACCTTTGGTCTTCCTTCTACCAGCGACGATCGATATTCTTTTGTTACCGGATTGGAAGGAATTAAGTAGGATTACAGCCATTGACCGTCTGACGGTAACAATGAACTTCACACTTCTAGCGGGCATGAATAGAATTAGGGAAGCCTTCCGACGGAATCTGCGCTCTGATAAACAGTTCCCCGCAATTACCCGCATTTAAATGCATTTAAATGCGGGTTTTAACAAAAGATAGAGCGCGGTTAAATGCACTGAGCGCAAAAAAAGAGCGCGGTTTACCAAGTTTCTTATTGGCGGTACTGTAGCTTGCATCCGTGTAACAGAATCTGCAGTCATTATAAAGCTGATCTTGAAATTGCATTAAAGGTTACAAATACAAAGTTGTACTGTCTGATGGTACACTGTCCATATGGTGCAACGTTATATAAAGCAATATAACATACCTTTTACTTCATATAACAACTACGATAATCCCAAACATTAATCACTGGAAGTTACGAATCAAACGCTGGAATCATATTTCATACAAAAGCAAAATATCTAGCAAAAATTATTTGGTCAGTGGATCATAATGAATCAACAGTTTGTTGCTATACAGAGATAAAAGCAAAGTAAGTTAAGTTGCCTACAGTACCGTAGGATGATGTAAGAAATGTACTTCATAAAACAACTTACTTTCTGTTACAAGTAACTCCACTGTAGTGGCTTCTGGGTACTTGTCTGCTGCCTGACCTGATACTCTGCATTTCAGGATAAAATGTCGAATCGAACGCCTGAGGACCCTGAACTTTGAGGTAAGTGTGATATTTACCGTGCCATCTCCATTTGCTGTGATGTTATTTTTGCTATCCAGTAATATCTCATCTGAGGAGTCCGGGAAGATGGTGACCAACTCTAAAGAAACATCTTGTGAGACTTTATCCATTGAGAAAATTAGTTCACCTTCTCTGTTCACATGCAGGACTACATGCTGCTGATTGGCCAAACCATTTACTGTTGGGAAGCCTAGCAAGATGAAAGAAAGTATGAAACCATCTGTCTCATAGCTATGCAATCATTTAAATATGTTGGTGTGACCCCTCTGATTTTATGGATGCTGTGAGGCCTGACATTAAGTGTAGCTACTACAGTACTGTGAATTACAGACTGTAAGCAGCCACAGCATTTTCAAGGAATTTTTCCTGTGGTCTGTCGGACAACATACATACTTTACCTCACATAAGGTTTTCCAGACAGTATAATTAGTCAACTGAAATAAGGCATACATACAGCAACGATTAATGCACCCTAAGAGAGTACAACTGCAAGTGTCTTAAACTTTCACAACATTATCATAACTAAGTGTAATACGTTACCTTACAGTGCAAAAATCTGCTACCTGTACATGTTTCTTCTCAAAACACAGTGGAAAATCTTCAGAATTGTTTGAAAAGTATAGTACCATTTACTACTAAGCAAAATCCATTTGACTAACATTTCTGAAGGGATTGGCATGGGCCTGGGGAGGGGGACCCTTCCCATCATGACATACATGTAAAAATTCTCAGTCCAAACTTGTTTCAACAGTTGCATAATGTAGCACAATTTTGCATCTGAACACCCACCATTTAATTAAAATTCTCAAAGTTGATGGGGACCCTCTCCCCTTACACCACTCCCCCAGGATGTCAAACATCTGAAACCTCTCCTCTGTCACAAAAATGGTGGTCATAGAAAAGCCAAAAATGTCACAAATTTGTGCAAATCCATGTCCTGTACAAACTACAAAGTTGCAGCATTAACATCTCTGTGAACACATAATATACTCTCTGTCTCTGCAACTTACGTTGTTCTAACAGCAAGTAGACGGTAGTCACTGATGGGAACAAGTCTGCCATCTGTCCAGCTACTCTGCATATGAGAGAAACTATACCAGTTGGGCTGTTGACCACTTTATAACTAGACGTAAGATATGTATTATACGTCCCATTATTGTTATCAGTCACTCTGTGTGCACTGTCCAGAGAAATCTCATTTGGTGAGGCAACCCATTCCAGATCAACTCTGGGTCTAATGCCGTTCAAGGAACAGTTGATGAAACCTCTTGCATTTCCATGTACGACAACGACTTGGACTGTTGATCCACTTACCACAGGATAGCCAGGGTCAGGTGGAACTGAAATAAGAAATAGAGATACTAGATTTGGAAGTTATCAGTTTCGTTCTAATCAATACACATCCATTACTGGCTGACGTATGTCACAGAAAACCATATGTTGCAGTCTTCTAAAATTGTTCTGCGAGAATTGATGGAAAATGTAACATCCGTAATTGATGTTTTCATTGAACCATGATTTCAAGTTAATGATTAAAATAAATTAAATTAAATATATTCATATGCATGTCAACTGGCACTCTACCAGGTAAGGCTGTTACAAAGTACACTATGAACATAAAATTATAAGACTAGAGTCCACTGTCAGGACTACTATTTCAAAATTGGACTTTAAATTGTTGCCATATTTGCCATCTACAATTAGCTACTTAATCATGGGATGGAATTCTGTGTTAATAAGTCTAACTGTCTCAGGACTGGGAGATATAGCTAGGTCAATAAACATGTACAGTAGGCTACTGTATTCAGTTTAAAATAAAACTAAAATTGTCTCTTAATAATTTTGTGAGTCAAAATACACCAATCAAGCTATTTGGTATGTAAGTTTAAAAAATATAGTACCATGTACAGTATTGTACACAGAAAACCAAATGTCACTACAGTAGATCTAAAAAGTTAGCTGTTCAAAGCTATAATGCTCTCCAAGTACAGTAGCTCGACATTTTAATACTGATCAATGTTTCTCTCCTATGAGTAGGTGGGATGCATCATTTGTCCAAACTGAAAGTCTGAAATGCTACTGTATGTCAGTTGATACCACAAAACACAAAAGACTGGTCATTGCTTGTAAAACCGTAATCTGACCAAAGTACTTATAGACCATCAGAACAGGTATTATTAGTGATTGACTAATCCAATGATTATGATGAAGACTTCAAGGTAGAAAAGGTAGGGCTGTAAAGTTGCTAGTCCATAATAACCATAAATCAAGTTGTTTATGACTTCTTCTTACCCTGTTGCAGGTTTTTCACAAGTTAAACAAAAGATCTGAGAAAGTAATAACAATTTCTGTTCTAAATTTCTCCCATTTTTTACCAAATGTGTAAAAGATTCAAATCTGTAATTAAATCAATGATTTTTAAAAACAAGAGCCCAAGGGCACTATGATTCCTTGTTTGTAAGGAGTATTTACAAGGGAGCAGCACTGTCCTAAAATTGTTATGTGGTCCGATGTACACACAAAATATTATTGCCAAAAATATCACAAATCAACCATTGGTCCTTTTGAGAACCTGTTGAGGACCAGGTGTCTGATATGAGCAAGAGTTAGCTTTTCTTACAGAACTCACAGAATCATTCTAACTGTACATATTAAGAATTTTAACAATTTACCAAACAAACCTTGATCTCTAATAACTTCGCACACAAAGGTTGCAGAGGAGTCAACTTATGGACAATTCAGATCTGAAAATGGCTACGAATTAATTAATCAACTTGAAAGAAACTAATACAGGTCACTGGAGGTCAACCTGAGGTCAAAGGTCACCCAAATGCAGGTCAACTACTGGATTACAATAAGCGAGTTCAGAGAACAGTTTTTCTGCATTGCGCAATCGAGGTCAACAGGTCAAATAAGAATACTCCTGTTGAGACGCGAGTTGTCTGTAACCACGCTAACTTAATGAGCACCTACAGTAAACATTAGAAATCGCATAACTTACGTCTAAATTTACTCTGTTTTTTCGCTTCGGGATGGATATTTCTACAAGTTTGGAACAGTTTAAACTTTGGAAAGTTGACAGACTGAAGGAGTTTTTTAAGAAACGAAAGTTGAAAATGAGTGGCCG
>JAIPMN010185544.1:0-30512 GCA_020650975.1 Apostichopus californicus
GTATTGTTCGATACAGGTGACAAACGCCTACAGTGGAATTACGACCTTCCTTACCGGTTTCGAACCTCTGGACATACAATCAGCGTCCATAGCCTAGTGGTTAGGGTGTGCGCATATAAAGCGGGAGGCCCGGGTTCGAATCCCGGTGGAGGCTGGAAGTTTTTTCACTGTTCTTGATTTTCCAACTAATTACGATTTCAATATATATATTCGACTGGGGCCTTTCAGAGCAACCAAACCAAACGTGTTCCAAATTCGGCATTAAATTAACTGCGTATCCAAAAATGTCATTTACCTCATCTACTGCAATATTTGCAACTTACAATATGTTGGAGAGCCAAAAACACTCTAAGAATGAGAATGACACAACATAGATCGGCGATCAAAACAAAAAAGATCAACCAACCTGTTGCAAATCACTTCAATCTCCAAAATCATTCTTTTAAGAATTTGCGTGCATGTTATTGTCATGGACCAAACCAATTCTTGGACAGATAAATCTAGGAAAGGAAAAAGAAAATTTCTGGGAACTAAACCTAAAGACCACGGCACAATTCGGGTTAAACATCAGAAACGATTTGCCTTCCCAGATAAACCAAAACAATTCCTTTGCAATTACGACGGAATCGGATGAAAATAATTCGACACGGATTAAAATAATCCGATTTTCCAAGACTTCTGCTAATCCAGCAGAAATCAGTAAGTCGCTTAATAGTTTTAACTCCTGCTACTCCTTGTCACATTCGGTGATCATGCACTGAAGAAGAGCTAGTTTTGCTCGAAAGCTCTGCAAAAACCAAACATTGGCTGTCTTACCTCCAATCACTTACATATTTATAAATATAGCAACTTGCCAACTTATGTATGATATAACACAGAACCAGAGTAATCTCAGTATTTTATTAGAAACAGACCTTTAAACTGCTACAGTATGTAAAAGGGGTAACTTTAAATTATTCCCACTTAGCATAAAATAGGAGTTGGTATAATTCAGATCATAATGAAGTTTGATATTATTTTTAAAACAATTCCTGTTTATTATTTTGTGTTTGATTTTTTTTAAATTTAAAACTGAAAATGACATCTTGACTGGCAAGACTAACTTACAAACTCTTGCCAAAAATGTACAATCAGAATGAATAGATGACGTTGTCTATCGGATGGGCTGAACAGACATTTGTTTTCCTGTTTATACTCAATATTACTTATATTCTTTGTTGATTGAATCCAAATTTCGTTAAAGATAGGATAAACACTCTATTTTCATGACATAAACTTTTGTACAATAGGAGGTTTAAAGAACAAGCAAAAAATTCCAACGGTAACAAATTGTTGATAACGTTTTCAAGGAAACTGTTATAAACTTTCAGAGACCACATTACAACTCTCTGTGGCCCTCTTTTCCAAGATATTTATATTTTATTTAACATCTTAATAGCAGTAATATACTTTCAACTATTGCCTGTGGCAACTAGGGAACGTTACTTACAGTATTAAGTGGTTTCTCATTGTGCAACACAGTAACTATGTGGACGACTTTTGTCATCTCTCAAATCTTTGTATCACTCATGGTCTGCTGCTAACCTTTGAATGGAATCCCCTTAAACTTATTTTCTAATTTTCCATTTGACATATAATGAAAAGAAGAGCATTCTGCAGGCACATGTCCAAGCAGTTATAGGTCAACTTTCCAGAATTAATTAAACTAGTGTAAGTTCAGGAAGGGTCTGGCAGCCAAAAATAATAAGACAAAGACGTCAGTGACTTCCTATGGAGCCCTCCCTGTCATGCATTGTAAGTTTTTCCATTGTTTTCAAATAAATGGGAATTTTATGCGGTAAAAACCATCGCGGTCTACATGTATTTAGGACGTAGAGGAATTGTATGTAAATTAAGCCTTACCTTTTATAGCACGAGAATAATTGGCAGGAAACTGAAGAAGGTATTTTTAAAATCCCTGTTGAGCATAGAAAAGGCAGTTGAATTGGCTTACTCTATTTTATGTTTTTACAACTAGTTTCTGACCATTCACCAGGTCATGGTAATAGTTGTTCATTTGATATTTGGGGCAATTAAGGGGGTTACATGGTATGGCAAACAGTGGCCCATATCAGTACAGTGGTTGCTACTTTCCAAAATCTTCTGATCCAAACTTTCTGTCCATTTTTTATAGCCATTCTCGCCTACACCATCTAACAACATGGAAGGCAAAGCACAAAGCATTCATGAGGAAACTCCAGGAGAGTGGGGACCGAACATTCCCCGGTCTCCAACATTTGAAGAGGTTGATCGAGGCAAAGAGGCAAAATGGAGAAGGAATCCGTAGCCCGGATGAGGTCGAGTGCCGAGAAAAGGAAAGTTGCCAAAAGGCGATCAGTTTTCAGGAGAATGCGATAATGCATATCGACATGGATTGCTTCTTTGTAGCCGTGAGTCTTATAAAGTACCCAGAGCTGAGGGGTAAGCCGGTCGCAGTCGCCCATTATGCATATAAGTCTGAATCCAGTGAGCAGAAATTGAATCGCAAGAAGGAATGTCAAGAGAGGAAAATCTGGGCCAAGGATGAAAAAGAGGATAACGAAGAGAGTAAGAAGAAGAAGAAGAAGAACCCCTTGTCAGATGAAGATGATGATGCTGAAAGCAAAGGACTTCCAGAAACTGGTGACGACGAAAAATCTGACCCGGGAGTGAAAGCGTCCGAACGGGACAATTTTTGGTCACTGGCGGAGATTGCGTCTTGCAGTTACGAAGCTCGAGATGCGGGCGTTAAGAACGGCATGATAATGAGGAACGCCAAGGAACTCTGCCCAGAACTGCGAACCATCCCGTACGACTTTGATGGCTACTACAAGGTGTCCAAACTTCTTTATGAAACTGTAGCTCGGTGAGTAAACCAACTGATTGACAAGGGATAAAATACTTTAAAGGAAAGAGAATATCAAAGGCAAAAATGTGTGAGATGTGCTGAGCAAATTTTTACCCCCAGAAATGTAATTATGTGAAAAGTGGCAAATAAAGAGAGAAATAAAACAAAAATTGCATTCTCCTCAACAGTTTAATGTGAAAGATCTCTAGGAAGTTAGCATATCTTTCATATTCTACATGAAATGATAAAATACATGAATGATAAAAATAAATGAACCTCTGGAAATTTGTTTGTATATAAATGTTCATCTGTTTACACACATGTTTGATGAAGTTGCTTTTGATCTTTAAACCAATTTTCAGTTACTTGTAAAAACTATTCCCATGCCATTGTTTTTTTTTAGAAATATTAAAGAACAAAAGATAAAAAACAAAAAGGAAAATAGTTTAGTAGTCTCTGATCTAAGCTTGTTTCCCAGCCAGTTTTGAGCATTCAATGAGCCTTAAGACAGTTTAATATACGTACAAACTAGTGAAAAATTGGTGTGTAAATGTAACCTGCACATAGTTTCTTTTGTTTTGAAACTTTTACCTAGATTTTCATCTTGGTTTTTTATGCAGGATTTTGTAACTTTTTAGATAAAATTTATGTATTTTTATTTCTGGCAAAAGCTTTTGCTCCTTTTTGGTTTTACTTTCATCAAGAAATAATCTATTGGTTCTAGGTCGGCAGAGCTGGGGTAGAGGATGGTAGGGCATGGTGGGATGGGGAACGAGGGGCATATTCCTCCAACTTTTCAAAATTGACTGTTTTTCATAAATCAAATCACAGGTGCCCTTTTTTTCTGCAATTTCCTGTAACAAGTAAGTGATTTACTGTAACAAGTACTGTTTCATAGACCATTACATACAATTGATGTTTGCAGTTACACTCAAGACATTGAGGCATCTGTAACAAGTATAACAAGTAAGTGATTTACTGTAACAAGTACTGTTTCATAGAACATTACATACAATTGATGTTTGCAGTTACACTCACGACATCAAGGCATCTGTAACAAGTATTGTAACAAGTAAGTGATTTACTGTAACAGTACTGTTTCATTAACCATTACATACAATTGATGTTTGCAGTTACACTCCAGACATTGAGGCATCTGTAACAAGTATTGTAACAAAAGTGATTTACTGTAACGAGTACCGTTTCATAGACCATAACATACAACAATTGGTGTTTGCAGTTACACTCACGACATCGAGGCATGCAGTTGCGACGAACTACTCGTGGACATCACCAAAATATTGCAAGAGACGGGAGCAACACCATTAGAATTTGCTCAAGTTTTGAGGGGTGAAATCCATGAAAAGACACAGTGCACAGCATCTGCAGGATTAGGTACGTAATTTTACCTCGAATGAGCGACATTATTCCTCATTAATATGCTAGAAAGTCACATACAGTAATGGTCACGCTTGTCCAAACTTCAAAGAAACATGTCACTGCCAGACTTGAAGCATTTGCCCTGAAATGTTTTTATTAGATAAGAAATAACCTCCTAACATTTCCTAAAAAATTTCCCAATCAGGAAATCAGCATTCTGGTCTACTGCCCTCTACTTTATTCTACCTTCTTAATTAAGGACTAAAGAGAGCATTTTAACCAGAATCTAAATCTCTGAAAAATTAGCCAACAATGCAATCAAGTGCTTTTGGCATTGTCATCTACATAATGTCGTAATTCCTTCTCTTGGCAGCCCCAACCGCCGTTTTAGCGAGACTCGGTACGAGAGTGGCTAAGCCTAATGGAGTGTACCAGCTAGTGCCTGGGAAAGAGGGGGAGCTGTTAAATAGTCTTCCAGTCAGAGAACTTCCAGGTACATGTTGTATGTACACTAGTAGTAGTGTATAGCGGTTCTTTCCATATAATGAACACTACATGATTTGCAATATAATACTCATTAGTTCATTCTGTTGGTCATGTGTAAATTCAAATCATTTGCTCATTGGTCAGTTCATTGATTTGTAAGTTCAATCATTTGTTCATTGATCAGTTCATTCATTTGTAAGTTCAATCATTTGTTCATTGGTCAGTTCATTCATTTTTAAGTTCAATCATTTGCTCATTGGTCAGTTCATTGATTTGTAAGTTCAATCATTTGTTCATTGGTCAGTTCATTGATTTGTAAGTTCAATCATTTGTTCATTGCTTAGGTTAATCATTTATTAGTTAATCATTTCTTTCATTGGTAAGTTCTTCATTTGTTAGTTCAATCATTATAATAATAATAAATACCATATATTAAAGTGCTGTTATCATGAAATAAAACATGCTCAAGAGCACTGTACAAAAGAACCAATACCTGGAATTAGTTCATTTGTTAGTTCATTAATTGGTTCGTTCAGATGCTGGTTGGTTCAAACCCTGTCTCCATCATCATAGTACCAAGTTATCGTCTGTTTCACTAGTTCCTCAAAGGCAGTTAGTGACTATCCACGTCAGTTTACTTTAAATGGTCCGTCATCAAATAAGCCGCATTATAACAATATTTATGTATACTGTAGCCATTTGACATCAAAACCAAAGCACTCAACATGAGACTAGAGTAAAAATCATATTCAAATTCACATTGTCATAGACAGACAGGTTCATCTAGTTAATGGACCATGTTTATCATTCATATTCCATACAATTGTAAATGGTCCATGTTGTTGCAGATGATCCAAATTTTCACAATGGAACATAATTATCATGTTGGATTATGTCGTCATTGATGTTCCCTTACTGTTGATGGTCCATGTTGTCACAGATATGTTCTGTGTTGTAAGAGCTAGGTCTATGTTTTAATTGATGCTCAAAATTTGTGATATATGGTCCACATTGTCATTGATGATGCAATATATTGTCATTGATGTTCCTAAGATCAAAGGCCTGTATATTGTCATTGATGGTCCACGTTACCATGGGGGACCATTTCTTATTGATGGATATGGTCCTTATCATGACAGATTTACTTTGATATCATTGCATCATGGTGGACCATATCGTTATGGATGATCCACAAGATCAAATGCCCGTATATTGTCACTGATGGTCCACGTTACCATTGGTGACCATTTCTTACAGATCTATGGATATGGTCCATAACATGACAGATTTGCTTTTAAATCATTGCATCATGGTGGACCATATCGTTATGGATGATCCACAAGATCAAATGCCCGTATATTGTCACTGATGGTCCACGTTACCATGGGTGACCATTTCTTACAGATCTATGGATATGGTCCATATCATGACAGATTTGCTTTTTAATCATTGCATCATGGTGGACCATATCATTATGGACGATCCCTAAGATCAAAGGCCCGTATATTGTCATTGATGGTCCACGTTACCATGGTGAACCTTTTCTTACAGATCTATGGATATGGTCCATATCATGTTAGATTTGCATTGTAATCATTGCATCATGGTAGACCATATCGTATGGATGATCGATAAGATCAAATGCCCGTATACTGTATTGTCACTGATGGTCCACGTTACCATGGTGGACCATTTCTTATATAGACATGGTCCATATCATGACATATTTACTTTAAATCATTGCACCATGGTGGACCATATCATTATGGATAATCCGTAAGATCAAAGGCCAGTATTTTTTAATTGATGGTCCACGTTACCATCAGGGACCATTTCTTATTGATGGATATGGTCCATATCATGACAGATTTGCATTGTAATCATTGCATCATGGTGGACCATATCGTTACGGACCATCCCTAAGATCAAAGGCCTGTATATTGTCATCGATGGTCCACGTTTTCATAGACAGTGAACCTTGTTTATCATGGACAGCCCATCAATGTAAATTGCAATTTATTATTTCTCCCTCTGTGTCTGTCATCTTTTGAATTATTTTTGTCAGAGCAGGTGTCGGAGGGTCCATAAGCAAGAAACTTCAGACCATGGGCATTCACACCTGTGCTGATCTGCAGAAGCTGACGTTAGATAATTTGCAGACACAGTTCGGTAGTAAGACAGGACACATCATCTACCAACACTGCAGAGGGGAGGACGATCAACCAATCAGGATGGAGAAAGAAAGGAAATACGTTTCTGTCGAAGTGAACTATGGCATACGCTTTAAAGTCGTGAGTCCTATGTATTTTGTGTTCATTGTCCTGCTTATGAAAACAAAAGAATTGTTCGTATATGGCTGCTATTCAACATATATATAGGATTAGTTTCTTCATTCTGTAGTAAAAGCAAATTACTTCCTCCTCATTCTCTTCTCTTTCTTCTGGTTGCTAAGAATGAGTCATTACTAGCTTTAAAAACATTAAAGTTTGTGAACTTGGAGTGTGAGTAATTAAAATAACAGCTCCAGTTGAAAGTGAAACTATAAATTAAGATTACTTGGGGTTGCATCCCATCTTTGGCATAAGCTTATGTCAATTAGACCGGTATTGGCATGGGTTTATTAGTCATCATCAGTTAGACATGTCATGCAGTTGCCACATTTCCTACCTGCCCCCCCCCCCTTCCAGAAGAAGCGGTAATTGAATGACTGATTAACTGTTAAGAAATACATTATTGACGTTTCAAAGTTGTCAAGAAGAGTTTTACTACTTGATATCATATGATTCGACCGGTGTTGCATATATCAAATTGTTTAGTAGTGATCATCTATACACATAATGAATGGTTATGAGTGCAATAGTGCAAATATTTCATGAGTTGAAAGATGGAATGTTCCATTCAACGAGGCGCAGCCGAGTTGAATGGAACAAATTACATCTTTCAACGAATGAAATATTTGCACTATTGCACGAATGGAAACCATTCATTATTTGTTTTATACAACACCTTCAAAATTGGATATTTGTATTATAGATGGGTAAAATGCACTCATGCAACAGATTGTTTTGAACAGACAGGTTTCTCTGCTCTCCTTACCATTGAAAAAAGTGCTATCAAAAAAGTATAACCCATGGTTCTATTTCATAGAGTGGAATAGAGCAGATTTTGCATGCAATCGACGAGCAATTGACCAATCAAATGGCCGGAATATAATTAGGTGTTGTATAATAAGGTATATTATAGGTATATAGTATAGTATAGTATAGTATAGGTATATTGACCGTTATCTATTTACTCAAATGTGGGGACATGGTTCTATGAACCATTGAACTCAAACTATAAACCATGTCACTGAATTATCTAGATTTAATATCAAAGAATTTAGCATGTTGTATGTATGTATATATTAGATCCTCCTGCAAGCAGGAACTCGCGAAGAAGCCTCATTGGCTTATCAAAGCCGCAAGCTGACCGAAGTCAGTCTCTTACCTTTGTGAACCATCAGCCCTCTTTGCGTTTGGGGACCAATAACATGGTCATTTCTTTTCATTTCATTCATTTCCTTTTCTAATATAATGTGCTGTGTTTTATCACTAACCTCTCACAGCTCAAATACTGTAGTACATTTCTGTATTCTGGGCCTGTGTACTTTATTCAGCCTAGCAACTTTTGACTACTGTTACTTACGTTCTAGACCAATGAAAGACTGTTGAACTTATAATACTAATGTAACATCTCGTCATCCTTTTCTTTTTTCTTACTTTCCTTTCAGGAAGCAGACGTGTTAAATTTCATATTTCGTCTCTCCCAGGAACTCCATAAGAGGTTGCACGATTTGGAGATGGCTGGACGTACTCTGACTGTTAAGTTAAAGGTTAGATTCTGCCAGAGGATTCGTAAAGAGTATTCTTTTAAAAGTCAGTTCTCTGCCATGAAACATCCTGAGTCAACTCGAGTCAGAGAAATGCGACCAAAATTTGATTGAGTATTGCCATTTCGATTTGGTCATTTGAAAATTGAGACATGACTTGTTGAAACACTGATCAAGTTTGATGTCTGTATAGATATTACATAGATATTAACATTTTACCTTTATCAAATTTTGACAACTATCTATAGTGTTATTCAAAATTCCACTTGCGTGTGATCCAGCTAAGAAAACCTCTTAGATTTTTTGTCACCAAGTGAAGGTTTTAATGAGTGAGTAAAATGTTTCTAAAGAAATTAAGAAAGTTTTCAAACTTTCAGTTCATTATTTAAAATGAAACTTAATATTAATTAAACACATTGAAATGACATAGCATATTTTCCTGCCCTACTGTACACTAATTGGCCACACGACCAAACCAACCATATATGCCTAAGCAGTCAGGTCCAAACTTATAAGATACACTCTCTGAACAATTTTCCGCCCCGCCTGGCTAGCTAACTTGATCCGCCTTTTATCTTCACAATTTCACATTCGGTTTGGCCTGTGTGTACAATCATATATATCATATATATATCACGGATCGCGTAGTACGTATGCTCCAAAACTTTTAATTGTCATGGTGTATAGCGTTAGGGTGACAATACTACGCTATGCACGGTCCACACGCACTCAATCTACATAGGAATTAGCCTGTTGATGCTGGAGTGTTTACATTGCAAAATTGATCTCGACGTCCGATCTGATCCTGGTCTCTACCAGCATCAAAATAGGAAGATCAGATCCGGATCTGAACTGAATTTACACTACAGTCATGATCCTGACGTCAGGATCAGATCCTGATGTCGAGATCTGATCCGGCCAATCTAGTGTAAAAGCACCCTTAGAGGCCAGTTAGTTGCACAATTTATTCACACTTCATTGATTCCACACGATATAGATCTGAGCATTATGTAGCTGGAGATTTGATCTTGTGGTCAGCAGGGAGAAAAATCATGTAATTATTAACTGTGATGGTCAGCTGTCAGAGTGGGAGATGAGAGGGGTATTGATGTCACCTAATTTAGCTAACTTTTTGCCCCAGATTTCCTAGGTGCTAACATTTACTACTAGGTTTTACTATGAAAAAATAATAAAAATCAACTCAAAGTAACTGTTTTTAATACCTCATGAGGTCAAATGAGGTCATGTTCCTCATGAAAGTTTTTTGAAACCTTATGTACAATATTTCCATATTGAGCCTAGACAACACTTCAAAGAAGGCATAGTCCAGCTGCTTGTTGGACTGATTTCACATGTAACACTGTAGGATCAAGCATGCATGTCAAGTTGCTTCTCAAAGTGGGGTTGGGGGGTGGGGGTGGGGAGAAACGGTAACTGTCAATGTCAGACAAGGAGTTTAACTGGGCTCGTCCTTGGGATGGGTCTAAGGACAGGTGGGAAAAATGCGGCCCGCCTACAAGCCCCGTTTCTGAGTGTTAAAGAAATGTTTAGACCAAATGTGTAGGTCCTTTTAATTGCATTTCATCGATCAAAAGAGAGGGGAACAGTTCTTTAGTGACCATCCCTCACATTAAAGGTCTCAAAGGGGGGGGGGGGGAGGAGTGAAATGCATTAGTCCCCCTCTCCCTCCCCCTCCATCACAAATTACTTGAAGATGTGATAGTCACCATGTTAAGAAGCTACTTCCAGTATATTGTACCAGTTTGACAAAATATAATCTTCATAAGGTTTGTATTGAGTAATTATGCACAAGTATTGAGAGTAAAATAAACAGTTTATCTGGTGGATAATGCCACCAGCTGCTTTAATTTCATAAAACAAAACAAAAACTCAAAATTAATAATAATTATAAAACTAAAGTTGACTGTAAATCTTATGTCATGTACCTAATTTCATGCATGACTTAATGTTTTGTTCATTTTATCTATTGTTTAAATAGTCTAACAAACTGTGACGTCTGTGTATTAAAGAATGTTCCGTAATACTTAATATTTCAAGTGATGTTTTGTATCAGATATTAAAATATAATCGTGATTTCCTTATTGCTTGGGATATAGTTTGCTGTTCGATCCTTTGACAGATAAATATCATAACAGGAAATTGAACTGTTTCAACAGTTGCCAATAATTTATCTTGGCAGGTAAGGAGAGCCGGTACGCCAAAGGAGGATACTAAGTTCATGGGCTATGGCGTGTACGATAACAAAATACGAAGCGCCACGCTCCCGCAGGAAACCGATGACTTGGGTACCATAAGGAGGGAATACAGGAACATCTTATTGCAGATGAACGCAACTCCTACGGACATACGTGGCGTAAGTCAAAAAGTTCTAAAGTCGTTCCATTACTCCTACTTTTTTTGGATTGTTTTTGATAATTATATGTTTATTTGACTTTTAATCCTCAGTGTAAACATGGAACAGTATTGTATACTGACAGATTTAACGTACATTAGACAATTACGTATTGTAACTGTATGGGTGTGAAGGCAGTTTAGATGGGTAAGAAGAATGTGGAAAAGAAACATGGCAATTCACTACTTTTATCGGATATTTGAGTATGTAGTTTTGTGCTTTTTAGCCATGGATCATGAACTGTGTAGTAACAGTCTAGCCAAGTGAACAGGGCACAGGGTAGGCCTTAATATCCTGGTACGAATGTGTTCGCTAAAGTTGTTACTCCAAAATTGTAGCATTGTTATAGATCTTTGATCATTGGCATGCACAGGATTTCAAAAGGTGGGGAAGGTCAAATTTAGAACTTATGTCAACTGATTGGGGTAGAGGCATAAACCTTTATGGGGGATCCAGAGGTGAATCAAGGATTTTATAAAGGAGAGGTGCGGTCATGGGGTCATTGAAGTTGACTCCCATGAAGTGCATTTTAGAGTCATCCCTCAGAAGAAAATTAAATGGTTAGACGTTAAATGGAGCATTCTGAGGCATATTTAGACTATAAATTAGTCTATATTAACTGGTCTAAACCAGGGGTGGGCAACCTACGGCCCGCGGGCCACATGCGGCCCGCCAGTGAATTTTGTGCGGCCCGTGAGATGTCTCAAGAAAAAGAAAAAAAATCAATCTATTTTACATCATCACCAAAAAAAACAAGCTAGCTGCTTAGAATTTATCGGCACTAATGATACTGTCAGGTAGGCCTATTATCCCCATTAATTATTAACTGTACTGTATTGACATTATGTTTTTGTGAATACAGATTAAGTATACACACCTATTGCTTGAAAGGTTTGAAATCAACAGCAGGTCGTTGGTTAGGTGGCGGCTCAGTCGATTTTTCACTCCTTATATCTGGCCCATTCATCCAAAAAGGTTGCCCACCCCTGGTCTAAACAAAAGGTTGTGCTAATTAATATTACTTTTTGTGAGGTAGAGAAGAGGGGTGGTCACTTCTAGCAGGGGTCTAATTATTCCTACGTGAATATGAAAATTCCCCTGAGTTAACCATTTCCCCCGATCATCATTGGGAGGGGGGAGGGAGGGGGGGTGATGGCCCACTGATCTTGATTAAATTTTCAGTTCAATTAGTACGAATCTGTTTCTCCATTTCTAGGTTGGTGTTCAGATCAGCAGACTGAAAAAGGCTTCTTGCTCTTCGAAATTATCCAAATCTTTGGAAGATTTGCTGGTTGTGAAGTCTGATGCCGCAAAGAAGAAAGCCATCAGGAACATTCGTGAAGATTCTGCAACTTCGGGCTCGTCTCTCAGCAGCGGAAAGAAAAGAGGCAAATCCTACTCACTGCTTAATTTCATCAAACCAAAGAAACGAATACCTGCCAAAAAATTACCTCCAAGATCAGACAATATTATCAAAAGAGAAAGGAAATTTCCTTTGAATAGGTTATCAGGTGCAACTATTACACCAGAACCTCATAGTAATAGAAATTTGGATGATGAAGCTAATGATTCAAATGGTTCATTGATGAAAGATACTTCTAGGTCAAAGGTCATCAGTGTTGCTAAGGAAGGTTGTATTATGGCAAATTTCTTGGACAGGAAGGCAGGTGCCAAACTCACGGAAAACAGTTCATGTTGCACAGAGGATGAAATTCGGACCCATGAACATGTGTTGGAGGACACCAGAGATGAATCTGAATGCCTAAAAGGTAGAGAGAAAAATGTTTTTGTGGGAAAGGAAAACAAAGATGAAGGTTTTTGTGCCAACTTGAATGGAGAAACACAGAAAGTGGAGGACAACTCTGTTTTTGGCATGGTGCCAAATACACCAAGATATCATAAACACATTTTACCTAAGAACAGTCAAAAAGGAATTGCAAGGCTTGATAATCATGAGAAGGATGATGTCTTGCAGGGTGATCCGAAACCTTTAGATGGATCCAAGACTGAATCTAGCAGTGCTTCTTTGGATTGTAAACAAAATGGTAACCATGGCAACAGTGACACCTTGCATTGTTATTGGAAATCTTCAGATGGATCCAAGACTGGATCTAGTCATGCCTCATCGGAGTGCAAACCTCCTGATGATCGGAAAGAGGATGATGTCTTGCAGGGTGATCCGGAATGTTCAGATGGATCCAAAGAGGTTCCAGGTAGTCCCAGTTTGAAGTGCAAGTCACATGATGATCACAACAATGTTGATGTCTTGTTCAATGATCCATACTGCTCAAATGGATCCAAGACTGATTCTGACTCTACTTCTGAGGAGTGCACATCAGATAACAATGGCCGTAGGGATGTGATCCCACTCTGTGATCCGAATTATGTCAGTGGATTAGAAATTGACGATGAGAGCATTTCAAAAGAGAATGAAATATGTTCAGATGCATCATCAAAGACTGATCCTGGTATAGTAATGTCTGGCACCGACAACTCTATCATGTTGGTTAGATCAGAGGCTACTGATAGTGTGGAGAAATCCTTGATATCAAATGATAAACATCGACCTGGGATTCAGATATACAGTAGCAAGTCAGATAAGGTGACCAGTCAGATGAAAGCAGTCCAATCGAGGTCAAATGGGGTCAAGTCTCTTGGCATATCATTAGCCAATGTTGATGACTTGAAGGTAATAGATGGAACTCAGGGAGATAACTCTCAAATTGAGTTACACCTTGAGGCTAAAGATGTAGAAGAAGATGATGGAAATTCTCCAGAAGTTAAGAGCTTGAAGAATCAGGATGTAGAGGCACCTAGGGAAGATGGATATAACTTGGAGAAGACATCTGAATCTATTTCAGATGATGCTGCTAAATTACGTGACAATTTCTGTCACAAGTTGGAGGAATATAAGGATGGCTCGCATACACATGAACCAAAAATAAGCACAGATCAGGTTTTGATACCAAGTGATGATTTAAACATTGTTCTTAAGGCTTTTAAAGTTGATAATATTAATTATAAAATCCTTGATAAGAAAGTAACAACATCCAGTAGTGCAGAAGAATGCTCAGACATAACAATTTCAAAAGTTGGCTTCAGTCCAAGGAGGTCCCAAGATTATGCGACCCAAGGAGAGTCACAAGCCGATGTAAATTCAAGCTGTCAGAAAGAAGACCTAAATTCACAAGAATGTTCAGTTTTCAGAAGCTCACAAGATATTACATGTCTGAGTGATCATCAAATTGATACAAATCTAAGAAACCGACAAGAAGACCCAAATGGCAAAATCTTTGAAAGAGGTTCAATTCCCGGAAGCTCTCAAGTAGCTTCAAAGCTCAGCGGCTCTCTAGATGGAGCCTATTACAGCAGTGTGAAAGGTAGTACCAGTTCCACAAGTTCTCAAAAAGGCTCATATCCCAGTGGATCTCAGGACAATTCCATTTTTAGTGACTCACAAAGAGATTTGGCCTCCAGAGGTTCTCAAAGGGAATCAATTCCCAATAATTCACAGCAAGGATCAAGTGGGCCTACTGGACCTTCGCTAGAAGGTGTCTCTCCCAGTTGTACCTCAGATCCTCGTATCTTTCAAACAAGTGCAGATCAGAGAAGTTCACAAGAAGGCTCAAATATCAACAACTCACAGGAAAATTTAAACCTCATGAGCCCAAGAGAGGATGAAAATGGCATTTTGTCTGAAGAAGAACCAGATCCTACTTCATCGAGAGGAAGTTCGACGAAACTCTCTCTTTCGACGGGGGTTTCATCTTCGAAGAAGTCCAAACCTTTTTCACACACCTCGGATCCCGAATTTCTTTCCGACTTCTACAACCATTCCCGGTATCACCATATGGCCACTTGGCGTGTGGAACACAAAACATTTGTCAATGACTTGCAGAAGAAAGTTGAGGTGAGGAAGTTGCCAGGGAAGGAAAAACTTCAAGTTTTAATGAACGCCGGCGATAAGGAAGAAGATTTAGAAGAAAGGACCGATCATTTCATCCCAGCGGGCTACTCGATGCCAACGCAGAGTCTCGTCATCCAGGAAAGATGATACAACTGTAAGAGGTTATTTGAAGAGAAGAGCGTGATCATGCATATCGATATGGACTGTTTCTTTGTGGCCGTGAGTCTACTTAAGTTTCCAGAGCTGAGAGGCAAAGCTCTGGCCGTGGCTCATTCCACGGTCAACACATCGCCCAGGATGGATACGTGGCTGGAAGATTTTGACAGAGCTTATCTAGAAAAGAAGATGTGGACTTGTCCAACAGCTAAATCCATCGATGCTAATTCTGACGATGAAAATAGTCGCAAGGAGGAAAGAAGTGGAAGAGAAGTGAGGGGCGTAGCAGAAGAGGAACAAGGAATGAGTGAGCAGCGAGTAAACAGTGAGGAGAGTCTGAACATCGGAGAGAATATAGACACTGACCATCACGTCAGCGGTCAGTGTAACAAAGACGATCTGAATAAAGAGTTGGGAATCAAGCGTTTAACCGAAACGTCAAAGGACGAAGAACGTGCTGGTAAGGATGTCAAGATGGAGATATCGGTCGGGAGCTGTCTGCAACATAATCCGTTGGCAGAGATTGCATCCTGCAGTTACGAGGCGAGAGCTTTTGGTGTAGAGAAGGGGATGATACTCTCAAGGGCGAAGGAACTGTGTCCACATATTGTGACGATACCGTATGACTTTGAGAACTATCACAGGGTGTCAAGAATGCTCTATGAAACCGTAGCCAGGTAGGATAAGTTTCAATTTTATTTCATTGAAGTTTTTAGGAGATATAAAATTTTAAAAAAGTTAATAAAAAATGTCAAATTGTAGGAGGGATTCATGGTTTATCTCCGCTTCCCAAAACATCACTATTGCTTGTTACATGACATTTCACGAGCAGCCTTGCACATTAACTGCATGTTACTAGACAATGAGGTTGTTAAATGCCACATTAACTACACTTTGTCTGGACATTAGAAATGAGTTATAACTTATTTTATTTTAATGTATAATTCTTGGGGGGGTAAGGGTGTGGAGTGGGGGTGGGCGGGTTAATTGGCAATACTTGCTTTAAAACTGTCTATTTTCTTTACACCTTAAAAGAAATGTCACATTTTGTGGTTAAAGGTTAGAAGTAGAACAATAAACTATACATATATATAGAAATGAGTCCGGAGTCAGAGGCTCCATTTTTGGAAATTAACACATCCTTTGTAGAAGCACCCACCATTGATGGAGTGATGTCACCTTGTTGTATAAACAGTTGCAGTGATGTTGCCACAATGTTGCAACATTACCAATTTATGTTATCAATTTTATAAGGAGTTGCAGACAGCTCCAACATAACTTACTGTGTGCTCACAACATCTACAAATACATTTTTCTTTCCTATAAAAATATCAAAATAAAATAAAACTGTTAGCAAACTGCTTATCCACTAGAGAGCCTGTGTAATAGAATTTAGTAAAAGTAAGTTGGCCTGACGTTTCGACCCTAGCAGGATCTTCTTCAGAGGCTAAATTACTGTAAAAATATACATAGACTTGACTGAATTAAAAAAAAACAAATGTTTCAAATATTTTCAGTAGAAAACTCATACAACATGCTGCAGTGCTTCACGTTGATATAATGCTGTAATTTGAGTGTGTTCGAGTGCTCTAATGTTATTCATATTTGAATATATTATATTTATATATTTCCTCTGCATAAATTTAGTTTCACCAATGAGATTGAAGCAGTCAGTTGTGATGAGATGTTTGTTGATGTCACTAAGACTTTAAGGGATACAGGTGCTTCGCCCGTCGAGTTCGCACAGCTTGTCCTGGATGAGGTGTTTGCCAAGACTCAGTGTATTGCATCTGTAGGTATAGGTAAGGTCATTCTGCTTTGTTCACTTTATTTCTGATGTCATAAAACATTTCCTGAAGAGTTCAGCAATACAATTTTTTCAAACAAAGGAAAGAGCTGGTATTAATTCTGAACCATCCAGGGCAAATTTCTAATGGACGCCCAATCATCTGAGACTTCTAAATTTCTGTTCAGAGGACCAAAATCAGCTTTGGAGGTCGTCTGGTGGAGAACGAGTGATTAAGATCAAATTCAGATTGCACTCTAATTTAATACACTCAAATTGATAATGTGATAGATTGGTACCACTGTTCATCAATTTGGAGATACTGCATAGCAAATGTTGGCCCCTAGGAAATCTGGGGCAAAAGTTAGCCAAGCTAGGTGACATCAATACCCCTCTTATCTCCCAATCTGACAGCTGAAAATCACAGTTAATTCATGATTTTTCTCCCTGCTGACCACAAGACCAAATCTCCAGCTACATCTGCTTAGATCTATTGTGTGGAATCAATGAAGAGAAAATAAATTGTGAAGCTTAAATGTGCAACTAACTGGCCTATTAGGATCTTGATGCTTTGTAGTGGAATGTACACACAGACAAAACCGAATGTGAAATTGTGAAGATAAAGGGCCAGATCAAGTTAGCTAAGTCAGACTCAGGTGCAGACATACAAAAATCTGTCAACTTTAAATATATGTTCTACAGAATGTCTTGCCCGGAGGAAAATTGTTCAGATGGTGTATGTAATATGTTTGGACCAAACTGCTCAGGCAGACATGGTCGGTTGGACGTGTGCCCCATTAGCTTAGGGCAGGAAATTACGCTATGAATGAAGTAAGAGTAACAGCAAAGTATTAATTTTGTTGTAGTTAAATCTCCACCACATCAGGGAGAAAATCATGTACTTAACTGTAATGGTCAGCTGCCAGAGTGAGAGATAAGAGGGATAAAGAAGATGCTTTGTTTTCAGCTCTTTTTATTTCTCTACCTTTTAGCCTCCAATACTTTACTGGCAAGGCTCTGCACTAGAGTAGCTAAACCAAATGGAATTTACATGCTGATGGATGAAGACAAGGTGGAAGAATTTATGAAGAACATACCTGTCAGAGAAATACCCGGTAATTGAAAGCAGTAATGTTTACAAAGTTTATAAATACAAAGAGATCTTAAAGGCATCGAAGACTTGCCCCAAACGGAGTGCGGCCATCTGAAAAATTTAATTTTCTGTTGCTTTAAAGTGATGTTTTGTTTGTGTCGCTACACAATGCAGACAGTACAGTAATGAAACGTGATACCTTGTTATCTTTAGCTGGACCTGAGATGTCCATCACTGTATCGTTTATACACTGTGCTGTGGGTATTGACCGCAGCTGTATGTACTGATTGTACACTAGTGTCTAATTACCGACAGTAGCAAGCTGTGTGTGTATTTTCTGGGATCGATGGTGGTGTCTAACACTTCTGTTACACCTCATTCGAAACTAGGTCAGATTACCGGCATTAGATGTTTCTTTTTACGCGAGTCTTGACACCCTTTAAAATCTGTTGTGAAAATACTTTTCTATTGCAAAAAGGCTCAGTAAAATTTAGAGGGCCTGACTGTCGATCCTAGCAGGAAGGGCCGGAATAATTTAGTGTTCAAATTTTTGTCTAGCAGTTTTGAAGGCTCTGATTTTGGTTCCTGTTATTCATCTTTGGACTGGTATAGCAGTTAAACCATTTTGCATAACATTTTGCTATGACAAACTGGATAAATTATTCCCTGGCAGGATCTTCTTCAAAGGTCAAAGGTTTGCCATTGAAGAAGAGTCTGCTTGGATCAAAATGTCAGGCTTGCTAACTTTTACAGACTACTTTTAAGTTGAGTGATGTCTTTCATGTCATGAGTTGTATTTTCACGTTTAACACTTTGACTGACAAAAGGTGGAATATAGTACTTTAAAGTTAGGCTTAGGATTAGGGTTACTATAAAGGTGGTATTTATTACTTAAGGGTTAGGCTTAGGGTTACAAAAGGTGGTATATATTACTTTAGGATTAGGGTTAGGATTAGGGTTACAAAAGGTGGTATTTAGTATTTAAGGCTTAGGGTTAGGGTTACAAAAGGTGGTACAGTATATATTCCTTTAGGGTTAGGCTTAGGATTAGGGTTACTTATAAAGGTGGTACATATTACTTAAGGGTTAGACTTAGGGTTAGGGTTACAAAAGGTTGTATATATTACTTTAGGATTAGGATTAGGGTTACTAAAGGTGGTATTTATTACTTAAGGGTTAGGGTTATAGGGTTAAAAAAGGTGGTTTATATTACTTTAGGGTTAGGGTTACAAAGGCTTACAGAAGGTCGCATAAATACAAAAGGTATATTATATAACTTACAGAAGGTGGAGTTTACAAGCGGTGGTATTTATCATCATGGTCAGTTTACAGACCCCTTCTTTCCACATCGACAAATCATGTGATACATGTTTGCATTTCCCCTTCCCCTAGCCACCTTGCCCCCTATATCTCTTCCCCCTCACCCTGGCTATAAAGCCAGAAATATAAAGTAAGGGTTCCAGTTTGTGACAATGGCGGGGGTTTTATTAGTGGTAGAGGGTGTACACCACCGTCTTGGCTAAATTTTCTTGGATTGTGAGTGCCTATGCAAAATAGTGGTATTTCTTTCCCCAGCTTTTCAAACAGATGGAGCTGCATTCATTTCCCATTAGTATCTCGGGCAGTCTGTTTTGGTTGATTTAACCATTTTAACAAGATGTCTCAACAGAGTGACACAAATAGTGTGCATCACTGGCAAAAATTTTACATGTGTGCCAACTATGTCATTTGTAAACAATTTTAAATCTTATACATATTTGGTTCAAAGGACAAATAGATGTATACATCTCTGAGACTATGACTGCTTCAAGGTTGGCAGTCAAAGGGCTTCTTGAAGAAGTTAGAACTTGATTAAAACGTCTCTATTTGACTTGCATATTGGAGGGAAGTAGTGAGACTGTTAAGTCCTACAAACTTGATTACATTAATTGAGGACAATTGATTTGATTTCAGGGGTTGGAAGAGCAACCAGTCAGAAGCTGATGCATCTAGGTATCACAACCTGTTCAGATCTTCAAGAGTTGTCCCTATCTGCTCTCCAGTGTCAGTTTGGCCAAAAACCAGGCCATGATCTCTTTCATCGCTGCAGGGGTAAAAATGACCAGCCGGTCCGGATGGAGAGACAACAGAAGTTAGTCTCATCAACGGTGAACTATGGCATCCGATTCAAAGGGGTATGTGTTGGTATTGTGTGCAATGGATTCAGGATGGGTGAAGTGCATGGGAACAATCTCATATGGGATCGCGGTCAAGCCTGCTCATAGAAAAACAGTCCTACTTCAAATTCACTCGAGCATTAGCAATTTGTTACTTGATAGCATAAACTATCCCAAGTACTGTTATTAGGATTCATCCTTGAGCACACCTAATTAATTGACCAGCCACCAGTATGATTGTAAACACAGGTGCTCTAATGGCCAGCACTAATTTCCTGTGTGTAAAGACAAGTTTGGCTGACCACTGAAACAGTACACTGTGTGTTTAATCATGAATTCATGCAGATGAGCGTTCAGTATGGCTAGCATCACCAACTCGGGTAGATATCCAAACTCCCCTGTTTTTGGCCGGGTGGTATTTGCTATAGGCTGGGAAGATCATAATGGGCAGGAAAATAAAAAGTATTTTTATATGAGATCTGGTCACATTTAAGCAAGAAAATAGCCATGTTATTAAAAAAATTGTTTCATAATTTTGAAAGTGAATAAAAGCATGACAAATGCATGGGGTGTGAATATGTGGACATTTAGTGAGCGTTGCATGGTAATGTCATAGTTTAATCAGTGTCTTTCTTTTACAATTGTTTGATTTGATTTAGAATGCAGAAGCTCTTAAGTTTGTATCTGATCTGGCAGAGGTGGTCCACAAGAAATTGAAAAAGACTGGCATGGCAGGAAGAACAATAACAGTGAAAGTAAAGGTATGAAGAAGAATGAAAAAAGTGCTTTCTGAGTTAAGTGGTATAAGTCTTTTGGATAGCCTAAAGGAACAGTAAAAAGTTTGTATCCGATCTGGCGGAGGTGGTCCACAAGAGAAACTGAAAAAACTGGCATGTGGTGGTGTTAAGAGTAAGAGCTGTTTAGGTGGTATTTTCATTCAACAGTCTGCAAATATTGTCAACTCATACATTAACAGTCTCTCATTGTCTGCTACTGCAGAAATATTCTCTTAGATTTGTATTTAAATCCTCTCTTTCAGATTCGTAAGAGAGGTTCAGCCGAAGACAATAGAAAGTTGTTTGGACACGGAATTTGTGACAACAGGAGCCGGACATTGACTTTCAGACAAGAAACTGATGACCTGTCTATAATCCAAAAAGAATGTCAGAATCTTCTACTCCAGCTGAAAGCCTCCCCCAGAGATATACGAGGGGTAAGCGAAAGTTTTTGTTGAGTTTCATGAAGCAAGGTTTCTATCGATGTTTCCTTATTCTTGTCATGATGATAACCAAATAAAAATTGTTAGTAGCATCAGAATAGGAAAGTAGCTTCAATAATTTTGTGGCTATTGTATAGGCTGACGGGGTAAATGTCACTGGGTGTTAGGATATAGGCTCTCCAAACAGGCTAAGAGTTTAATACTCTGAATGTGTTATAACTGTCATTGTGTTAAAGGGTGTGAAGACTCGCGTAAAAAGAAACGTCTAATGCTGGTAATCTGACCTAGTTTTAAATGAGGTGCCAGTGTAACAGAAGTGTTAGACACCACCATCGATCCCAGAAAATACACACACAGCTTGCTACCGTCGGTAATTAGACGCTAGTGTACAGTCAGTACATACAGCTGCGGTCAATACCCACAGCAAAGTGTAAAAACGATACAGCGATGGACATCTCAGGTCCAGCTAAAGATAACAAGGTATCACGTTTCATTACTGTCTGCATTTTGTAGCGACACGAACAAAACGTCACTTGCAAGCAACAGAAAGTTAACTTTTTCAGATGGCCGCACGCGGTTTGGGGCGAGTCTTCAATGCCTTTAAGCACGGTGTCATATATAGGATGCTGAGGGGGCTGCAGCTGCCATGCAGCCAGGCTGTGTATGAGATATTCTATTGTGCTACATTCTATTGTGTCTATTCTATTGTGCCTATTCTATTGTGCCTATGTTTTGGAACTGCAGTACTGCAGGTGTGCAGAGGTAATTCCTATCATTTAATATTTGATTCATCCCAGCTGAGCAGGGCTTTTGCAGCTGCTACAGCTTTTCTTTTTGACACGGTGCCTTTGTATGGAGAGTTTTTACATGCCAGCATTTATTTGTTATGGTGGGGTGGGTGGGGTGCGATTGTACTTTTTTCTTAAGGTAGGTTGACAGCATTGTGTACAGATTCTAATGTAGTACCTTGCAGATGAACTCCTAACTGATATGAATTTGACATATTTTGAAAGCAAATGATAATTTTTTTTACTTTAGAGAAATATAATTTTCGTTGTTTTATGACACATTATATAATAATGGCCAAAAAATGTATTGTCAAAACGAAATCATTTAAATGTGGAGCAATTATTTAATTATCTTACTTGGTATGACTTTGGTTATATTTCATAGCTTTATTACAATACTAAGTATTGGACTTGCTTCAATGACATGTGCATATCGTATCTGAAGAGCACAGAACAACAAGTGAAGCCTATAGTCAAGTTTACCTTTGTGTAAAAGTAAGTTGGCCTGATGTTTCAATCCTAGCAGGGTCTTCTTCAGAGGCTAAATGACAAGTAACAGTAACAGAAAGGACAAATACATGCACAGAATACAGACAGTTTAATGTGCATGGTGAACACCAGCGGGATGAGTAAATGATAAAAATGAAATGAAAAACTGAAACACAAGAATACAAATACAAGAACAAATACAGAGTAGATAAGGAGGATCACCCAAAGGGATACAGTAACAGTGCGTGTTTGTGTCCCTTCTGTTACTGTTACTTGTCATTTAGCCTCTGAAGAAGATCCTGCTAGGATCGAAACGTCAGGCCAACTTACTTTTACACATTCTCTTACACAGGCCTTCTAGTGGATAAGCAGTTTGCCAACAGTTTTATTTTATTTTAAGTTTACCTTTGAGCAGCAATGTACATACAATCTGTATTTGAGTCATAAATTTTTGAATTGAAGCAGAGTATTATAGCTCGGAGGTGTGACTAAAACTTTCTGTGGTAACATGATGTGAGAGAGTGGTGGACGGAGTAGGATGTATAAATGTAGGCCACATTGAAGGAGATGAATATTGTGATTCAAACCCATATATTCTGTTACACCAATATTGTAATCGCTGCTTTTACAGAGCTGTGTACTAAACATGAATTGCAGTATGAGAATTTAACCAACAGTCTGCAAGCTACAGGCATGACCAAAAAGTGGGTTGCTAACACATTTTGGTGGGTGGAATGATTTCTCCAGGCATTGGAAAATTTATCTACAGGTTTTGGCGCTTGCCAGGGAGATTGATTGAGTAATAGTTTTAACATCAACTTCATTGTCCAAGCTCGCTTTCATGTATTTTGAGCATTCTGAGGGGTGGGGTTCTGGTGGGTCGTGAATCTACATGTCCTCTTCGAAAATCATGGACTGTGGACGTAAAAGTTCTTGGACAGCTGAATTAAAAGACATCATTTCACCTGGTTGACATGGAATGTACAATTGACATTGTAGTTACTAAACTAACTACATCCACTGTTTTCTACTTTAAGTACTTTGAGTTATTGATTTATTAATTAATTTTTCAGGTTGGGATCCATATATCTCGCCTCAAGAGAGCCAGCAAGTCGTCAAATTCTGCAAAATCGTTGAAGGATATGCTGGTCAAGAAAGGGTCATCAGAGGTCACAAAAACTTCAGAGTTTACTAAGAAGAGGTCAGAGGTCACAGAGTCATCAAAGCTAAGTGCTACTAAATCATTGAAGGATATGCTAATTAAGAAGAGGTCAGAGGTGGCACAGCCCTCAGAGTTGGTGTCTAAGAGAACAGTAGCAAAGAATTTTCAACCATCCACAGAGCAGTTTGCTTCCAACGATACAAACTTTTTGCCGATTATCAAAGCTGAACCAGAGCCTGAAGTGAGTAGAGAAATTTCTAAACAAAAGTTTGAAAGTAAAATTTTAAAGGAGAACAGACTCACAGGAAACTGTCAAAATAATTTCACTACAAGTATTTTTAGGTATCATATCTTTTATCCCGCCAAAAACCAAAATCTAATGAAGATAAACTTGGGTCCAAGCAATTTTGAAAAGAAATACACGTAAAGTAAATTAGTTTATTTTCTGTGATGGAATTGTTTGATTAATAACGGATTTTAACTTACTAATTAATGTCATCTGTATATATATTAAGGTATGCATTGCACCATAAATTGCACCATAGCATGCACCATAGCATGCACCATAGCATGCACCATAGCATACACCATACCTTGCCGTACTTGTTTGCTGTTATAGTAATCACAAAGCAATAATGTATTTATGGTATTTTTGAATTAGCTGAGAGTTTTTCACATCAAACATTATGGACACCTGACAATGTTGCTTTTCAAACAAAGCCTCTGTTATTGTTTCTATTTGAACATTACTGTTGTGGAATGTTATAGCCATATCTCAGCTAAGAATGAGGAGACAAAGTTGACAGTTTATACAAATTTCTGTTATTTTTCAGGCTGGAAACCCTTCATCACCAGTCTTTTCTCAGGATGGAGCCTTCGCACCTTTCTTAAAACCTGTCAGCATGTTTGGCCCAAAGCCAAATATGAGGTGAGAGCCATGGTTACTTGTTATGGTAGTATTTTGTGCTGAAATTGGATTTTTATGTTATATACTATTTGACACTTAAATTCAGGGCAACAGCAGAGTTGTTTAGCTTCCAGTATTTTTGAAGTGTCATCTCAGATGAACAAGTCAAACATGTTTACATAGCGATTATGTATGTGTAAAAGCTAGCAGGATCTTCTTCAGAGGCTACAGTAAATGACAAGTAACAGTAACAGAAGGTACAAAAACATGCACAGAATACGGACAGGTTAATGAGCTTGGAGAACACAGAGATAGGTGTGTAAGGGGATTAGCAGACAAGGGATGGAGAGAAGAAAAAACAGGGGAAGAGGAGAGGTAGTGGATAAGCAGTGGAGGGACAAAGAGAGGAACAAAGAGAGGATTAAGGGAAGGGGGTAGGAAATAAACTGGAGATGGACAAAGACAGAAAGGTGTGGAGAAAAACAAGGGTGGAAGAGAGCTATGAGAAGAGGAGTGATAGAGACGGGGGGGGGGGGGCAGGGGAATCAAGGGAAGGTAGTCATTTATGTAATGTTAATGCATTATAATAAAGACCCTGGGTAGCAAATATTATTTGTTTAATAGTCTAACTCGTATTGAGATTTAAAAAGTGCTAAAGCTTGTATATGCTTCTCTGTGTCTGATGACACATTGGTGGCTATGTGAACATCTCAGTTGAACTCTTACAAAGGTAACTTTGTCCCTTATAGTTGGTATGAAAACTAGAGTGTTTTGTCTTTTGTGAACTTTTTGCTATTTCATGTGAAAGGAAAAATATAATTGTAATATTCAGAATTGAGTTTATTCTTTGACACTTGAAGCAAGAGGAGAGTGCTCTCTGCTGGAGATTTGCCGTTGGATTATCCCAGCTGTTTGGACCCAGACGTACTAAAAGAACTCCCTCCTGATATTCTGAAGGAAGTTCTGGAAGAAGAGCGATCGAAAGTGAGAAAAGCTGAAAATCTAGTCGAGACCCTTGGCCATGTGGATGACCTTCCTTCATTTTCGGAAGTAAGTTACGAGCAGCCTACTTACGAGAACAACACCACAAGTACGAGTACAACACAACAAGTACGAGTACAACACCATGAGTACGAGTGCAACACCATGAGTGTGAGTACAACACCATGAGTATGAGTACAACACCATGAGTATGAGTACAACACCATGAGTACCAGTGCAACACCTTGAGTATGAGTACAACACCATGAGTGTGATTACAACACCATGAGTATGAATACAACACCATGAATATGAATACAGCAATAATAGTAACATTCAACACCACGAGTACGAGTACAATGCCATGAGTGCAAGTACAACACCATGAGTATGAGTTCAACACCATGAGTATGAATACAACAACATGAGTATGAATACAGCACTATGAGTATGATGCAACACCTCGAGTACATACAACACCATGAGTACGGTTACAACACCATGATTATGAGTACAACACCATGAGTACAACATTAATATGAGTAGAGGTAGAATTCCCATTGGTGTGAGTATGAGTGCAAGGGCCTAAGCATGAGTAAGTTTACATAATCTTGCACCAGTGACAATAATTCTTCTCCCACAAACACAACATCAAAATGTCTCTGGTAAAGTACTGGTGGATGGTGGGGTGTGTTGGGGAGACAGGTGGGGGATCATTAGTGCCCTATCCTTATACAATAAGGTGGTTTGCTGTCTGTTGTATTCTATACCTGGTGTCCCTCAAAGTACTTTATTTCTCTCCTCTAGATGATTGATAGTGTATGAACTTCTTAAGTATATTTTCACCTGTTGACTACATTTATGATTTTGAAATTTCATTCTTTTTTATATGTTACCTTCTAGATTGACCCAACCTGCTTGGATGCCTTGCCCACAGACATACAGGGTGAACTGCTATCAGCTTATAGAAGACGGTCTTCTAACACATCAGAGGTGACGCCTGAAAAAATATCGGAGGTAACTCCAGAGAAACGGGAAATTCAGGAGGACCTTAAAGTCAAGAAGAAGAAAAGACGAAGAGATGGTTCGCAGAGTGGCAGCGGAAGATCATCGGTACAAAGGAATCTGTTTGAGATCATGAATATTCAACAACCTAAAGGAAAAGCACGAAGACATTCCGCCTTGTATTGATCGGTAATTATTCATGAGCCTGTGAGAGAAGTCCAAAGTTGAAAAAGACGTTCACCTTTCTTTTCTTTTTTTTCATCAATTAGCGAGATTCCTCAAAGTTGCCTGAAAGCTTTTATCTTACATTTTCATCTAATGTTCCATTCAAAGTTCATAGTCTATACTGGTGCTGTGGCCGAGTGGATAAAGGCGGTGGCATTTGAAGCAATGAGGCTTCGCAATCGGGAGGTTTTGGGTTCAATACCCGGCCGGTTCATAGTAAGGTGGGTTTTTCATCCAAAAGCAATCTAGGGTTTTCCCATCTGAAATGACTTTCTAAATTGAAAGATTCCAAATTTGAGTTCAAATGTTGAATTGGTAGCCACCCGACGCGTAAATTGTAATCCATCATAAGCCTCCATAAGCGCCGTAAAAATAACTGCTGATTATTAGTATTAGTAAGAGCCCAGCAAAATGGAAATATATGACAAAATGGAAATCAAGTCATTGTTGCTTTAGTTGTGGAGGTTTGTAGGTCTGATGTTGGACAACAATAACCATAATTTGGGGTAACAGTAGTAATTTATTAATTATTATATTGATACACTGATGGAGTAGATGAGCCACTACCACAGCTAGATTCAGTCTCGCAATTTATGTGTGACTAGTATTGTTCTCAATCTGTCCATCATAAACAATACATAAACACAGTATCTTGTCTTGATATTTGAATTTATTATTTCAGATGACTTCAAGAGATTTTGTTACTTCATTCAACAGTGTTCGGTTACTCAGACTTGTTTTGCTAACTTTTGGAAATGTTGATTTCTGAGTAAATTAGGGTGTCAAGAAGTGGGAAAGAGCAGTGGTTTGTCATGCAAGAAAGGTATTAACATGAGTGGATTTTACCTCTGGAAGCCACAATGGGCCTGGTCATTTAATTTGGCCCACAGCACATACTGTTTACTTAAGTCCCAGGAATGATGTACAGAAGGTTAAACACCCTTACAGATGCCATTTATATCCAAGGCATGATTTTTTTTAATCAATTATTTGTGGTAAAAGAACAGAATTGCTGCAGGGAAAGAAAGTGTCCTCCTATGAACAAATAAATGTTTAATATCAGTATTCTGATCTCTGTTATATTATTCTTTATTATTTTTGTCTCAGTTGAGCTATTAGTAGTCACAGTACATAGCCATGAAGGTATAACCAGAGTAGTATTGGGGGAAGGAGTAGGAGAAGAAGGAAGGATTCCATGGTACCGTTCACATTGTCAAATCCGTACACCCACTAAATGTAATAATCAGCAACTTCATTATGTAATACTAACCACTGGAATGTAATGAGGCTCACCCACTAATGTAACACCACTAATGTAATAAATATCAACCATTCATGTAAGAAAAAAGGTAAACTAACACATTGCTATGCCATTAGCACTTCGAAAGGGCAAAGGCTTTGTTCAGCGGTTACAGTTTCCCCCTCACAATCCTTAGGTTGCAGGATAAAAATTCCGCCAGGAGCCAGATTCTCTTGACCTATTCAAAAATCGCTGCAGTGCAGTGGGGATGTGCGGAGTCTTTGAGTATTTGGTATTTCTGGTTTGTGAACTTGGGAAAAGGGGTTTGTTTCTGTTCTTCACTTGGTTTCGAAACAAACTTTGTTCGTCATGGCTGCACTGCAGTGATGTCGAATGGGGTGCCTTTGTCTACCTCAGTATTGAGAAAGTGGTCAGATGCTGGGGCGTACACTCTCGTCCGTCGGGTGGGGACGTTAAATGGCGGTCCCGGGAGCAGGAATGGGAGCGAATTCACACTCGTGCCTCGTTTTCCTCTGAACACTTATCGAAAAGAAGAGGCTTGAAATAAGCTGGTGTTCATCCACGATATTACAAGGATAGGGTCTCAAATAAGCTACTGTAAGGTTTCCTGATCCTTGGGTCTCTAAACTAAACTAAATGTGTCAGATATTAATGAACAATGAAACATGTTATCGTCAAGAAATACCAAGTGGTTAATTGTGACGAACAATTCTTGATTGTGAGGCTGTTCTTCGTTGTGAGACACGGAGCTGAATTATTGTATTCAAAAGGGGATAGATCTTGAGAAAACCTATGCAAAAATATTATATCGCTTGGTGTTGTGATGAATGACAGTATATGTAGACTTAATATTTTTAGTCATTTATGTATGTTTATGAAGACTGCCATCTATTAAGATGAACTGCTCTGTTGGGTAGCTATGGTCATATGCTACTGTAGATCAAATTGTAATATGGAGGTTTAGCATATAGAAACAAGTCATTTCAGTCAGTATTACTCAGTTACCTTTGCAAATGGCTAGAATTTCATCTTCATGAATACAGGACATATGCCTTAGTCTTGTCTTGAACTTTTCCAATCTATCAAGCTGCAATCAGTAAATATTTGTTAAAGCTTTTGGAAAACACCCTCTTTCCTTCCCTTCCCTTCCCTTCCCTACCCCCACCCCAGCCCCTCACCCTATGATATTGTGAAAAGATACACTCAGCAAATATATCTATAAGCTACATATAAGCTACATTTTGTTGACTGTCAAAACTGTGTATAAATTAGAGCAAAAGCCTTGAGCTTTTATTATGCTGTGATGAAAATAAAAACACTGACAGAAAGTTAAATTACACAAGAGATTAAAAAAGCACATCAACAAACAAAACCAAAAAATCAAACGAAAAATAGAAAACTGTATACAAAGGAAATAACAGATGGATTAATAATTGTAAATGGATAGGATTATAGCAAGTCCAAGGGCATGAACATATAATGATATAGAGGTCACACAAGTTCATGTCTGGTCCTAACAAAGATTCAGCCAACAAGGATTATAAATCTTACTGCAAATCCTCTTCACTATGTTACATTATCACTAACTGTGAAACTGCTATCTATTAAAGTACATGGTAGTTTTAATTTATCATCCTTTTTTCCACAATCTCTTTCATTGTTAAAAATTTGTGAGCTTCAAAGAACCTTAATTTACTGAGAAAAAGACCAGTCACTTAATTTTGAGATGGGGGATTCCTCCATGAAGTGGTCTTGAATCTATTTGTGAATCACATGACCTACTACTGGCCAATCAGGCAGCCTCTAATCCCAATCTTGTCATTTACGACATGAATGATGTGTATGGTAATATATGCAGTGAATATTTCATGTGTTAACCTCAGCTATTCCTGCATAGGATGGCCTGGTCTGGCTGACAATAGTAATAAGAAAGAAAGAAAAAGAAATGTTAGTCTTCATGAGACTTCCTGTATGATGCAAGCCTCTGCAAGTCTCTCATCAGATTTTTTGGTTATTAATTGTTTCAATAAATGAAAATTATTTCAATAATGAAAATTATATAACTATCATGATATATATCAGGTTCACTTTGTGGGTGTGCTTGAGGTTACAAGAGAAGGTTTATAGCAAACATTAATCTATCCTTTTTCAATGAATGGGAATCATGTATTATTAGGATCACCATGATCTTGGTGTGTTTAGTATTATAACTACAGAAGATTTATGTGTCTTTTTGATTTAGTGATTTGTTAGTCTAAATTTCCAATTTTTTCTATTTAAAAAATCAACGCTATATGATGGTTTCCCATATTGGCCAAAAAAATGGCCCACTGCCATAAAAAGAGTGGTCATTGGAAAAAT
>JAIPMN010185562.1:0-11066 GCA_020650975.1 Apostichopus californicus
GAACTTTATTCATCTGTTTTATCAGGAAGGAAAATAAATCAGTGCGCTCCGCGCGCAGTGCTCACATTTTGTTGCCTTGGGCTTCGGGCAAAAAATCGACAAATCGAGCATAGGGTTCATGCGGCCCCCTCCTTCATCATGATCATTCCATGTGGCCCTCCTCTGCAAAAGGTTGGACAACCCTGATATAAAGGCTAAGTAATGACACAACATTCCCGAAGAACAAATATTATCAAGCTTGTCAGAAAAGATGTCGCGGTGGCCTTACACTGTACAAAAGAAGCATTTCTTTTGCAGGTACAGTTTTCGTAAAAATTTCCAATGAAAGGCGACGAGCGAGACAGAAATCAAATTTACTACTCAGGTCTTAAGTTCCGATCGGTTTTCTATTGACAAGTTGTGCAAAATATTGCAATGACCTACTGTGTTTACGCGAAACAAAATACCAAATAGAAACAACCCCCCCCCCGCCCCCCCCCCAAAAAAAAACAACAAACAACCAGACAAACAAACAAAGCGAAACAAACTTAAAACACCATGCATAGACATGAAGATATTAACAACAACCCAAAAAATAAATAATAATAATAATAACAAAATAAAATAAAATAGTGCTTCGGGGGGAATCGAACCTAGGCAGACATGAGCATAAATTTAATCTTAAATAAATTGTGATTACTTAGCTAGAAAAAGATGAATGAAAAAGGCAATAATTAATTTGAATTATTGTATTATAAAATTGAAGACAGAAAGCTAAAATTAACAAGAGATTACGCCTCATCGAGGCCATGGTTTCACTGAACGTTGAACATCAACCCAGTCCGAATCGGCGTGAGCCCTCCATTGCAATTCAGCTAGCCCACTTCTGGCCCGAAGGCCGGACTCTCAACGTAATCTCCCGGGTGCTTTTGCCAACTAAGGGAGGATATGGAATTGGGATCCTAGGCCCGTATAAAAATTCCACCTTGGCGATGCCATTGTAAACAAAGCAGTGTCTGTCATCCGATCGGCGCGATTCACACAGCCTGACAACAAACACCGACGCGCAGTGCTGTCTTCCTACCGTTCAGGCCACCACGCCAGCCTGGTGATTCTTGGGTCGAAATAATACTCAGAGTTCCAGATTGTTCCAAAACAATGTGATATGAATGCATAAAGATACCATGCCCCAATTGGAGTATTGTACATTCGCACAAAAGTTGAAGAAAAAGAAAAAAAATAGAAAAGAGAAGTAAAACAAAAGCACACACACATACCCACACAAACCTATACCTACCGAAATCTACCTATCTACCTCTACTGTACATTCATACTGTACCTAACAACTGACCTTCCTATGTGTCTGCCTACCTACCTGCTTACATGCAAACATACATACATACACCCACACACACCCACACACGCACCTACACACACACCCCATGATACATACATGCACGCACACGTACACATATACATACCATAATGACCGCAAATGTTCCTTTAGAACAGGAGGTTGGGGTACAAAATGCACACATGGCTAAGAGAATGTAAAATGAAAATGTTACAAGTATGCAAATTGTATGTATCCGTACGAATAAGAAAATCATCAGGGCAGGTAGGGTTGAAAAATGTGCAATTCAGTCTTCATCATATCCCTCTAATACACTTCAAGAGTAGTTGGTAGATTTTGGTTGTGTGCAATTTGACATGCCATACTAGTCGCATTTGTATGTATGTATGTATGTATGTATGTATGTATGTATGTATGTATGTATATTAGATCCTCCTGCAAGCAGGAACTCGCGAAGACACCTCATTGGCTTATCAAAGCCGCAAGCTGACCGAAGTCAGTCTCTTACATTCATATTCAACGTCCATGATTATGAATTGTCAATTGTCAACAACTCTGTAACTGGACGACATATATACATAAATCTTGGAGTGACTCGAACCGGGGACCTTATGATTGGAAGGCACCGGCATTTGTATTTACTGTATAATGATTATTTCAAGGTTACTTTCCAAAGTGGGTTCTGATCTTTAAACTTATCCTAATTATTAGTAATGGAAGGTAAAGTGCAAGTAATTGTAAGATTTATTATTGCATTTTGATGAGTGGTTGATTACTAGTTTCAATACAACAACAAACCAGTCTTCCATATTGGGATACAATACAGTAGATTACGGAAGCGTAGAGGGGACATTGCATTGACATGTAGACTTGCACACTTTACTAAACTTGTAAAAAAGTAAATAAACTGAAAATTACCGTGTTTCGAAATTGCAAAACTCATCATTACTTCAAAAAACTGAACATTACGCGTTTGCAGACTTTGTACAACTCGTCAAAACGTCAAAGCATCAACAATCTGAAAATTCTTGTTTGCACAATATATAAGTAACACTAGCCAATATTAGTAACAGTCAGTCTGTGCACTTGATATATAAGATTCGCTCAGTAATGATACATACGCCATTCAGAACATAATCTGGAAACTATACGACGAAGCAAATATACGGAGCAAAGATCTTACGCCTATTTTATGACCATGACATGTCCTCGCAATTAAAAAGGTATTACATATCATTTGACGCATCCTTTTCAAGAAAATGTCTCAATGGTTTATTTGGGTAAGTACAAAGTTTAGCCTAGTGTTATAAAAGTAATGGTAATGTTTCACTTCAAACCTGTGTTCTATCTGGTTTGATTAAAGGTTGATATGGCCCTGTTATCATATGAAAATATACCAATATTCGTTTATAAAAATTCACTATGCACAGTCAGGCGAGTAGCGAGGAATTTGCCAAGGGAGGGGCGAAGCCTGTAGTCAAACTGTCTAAGCGTAGCGCCACTATAAGTTGGCGCGAAGCGTAGAAGAAAATTTTGGCCGAAATGCCTCCCAGATCGCTGGAAACGGCACTTCCCAGGCCTTGTAAGTTGCATGTAACCTTTATTTTTTTGAAATTACTAGCAATATAAAAAATAAAAATGCTCAAGGGGGGGGGGTGGAGTGGGCTGTCGCCCCTCCCCCACCCCTTGGCTACTCGCCTGTGCACACTGACCAAATAAACCCCGTGCCTAACCAGGATATACCAAGGAGAAGGTGGAGGGAGATGTGTTGGAGTTACATTTCCCTCCCTCTTTCCGAGAAAATTTAAAGCAAACCTGTTTATTTTGGAGTTATTTCAGTCCACACAGGAAACAATATTGGGTGAATTGTTAGCAAAAATTTGAGAAGAGGCTTGCTGGCAAAGCCGTTACAGCCTGATATAACTTATAGAACACTTGGTGCATACTAGGTACGAAGTTTGGTATGATCACGACCGGCTTGATAGGTTAGATACAGCATAGCCTATGGTGTATCCAACCTAGCAGGCCTACCTGTGATATTGCCATATCACCAGTTTGGTATGAGCATAAAATAATGTACGCTACTGGTTATAACCATCATTGAAACTTCAGGATCATAACTGAACCGAACCTTAAGTTGTTGAGATGATTAACACAACTCATTTTCACTAAAGCCAAACAGTCATCATATATAGGTTATTTCCTTCTGTTTATTTAGGCCTGCAACAACAAAACGGATGATTTGGGCATAAGTACATAAATGTAAGGAATGTATCTTTCAAAAAAAAATCCAGCCTGATTCTATAAACAGAGATAAAGGCGAAAATCTACTGCATGGTCTTTACGCTTTACAAAATTCGTTCAACTTTGCAAATAGCCCAAAGCATTCAAGTTCGACAATTAAAGGGAGTGAAGACTCGCGCACAAAGAAACGTCTGATGCCAGTAATCTGACCTAGTTTCGAATGAGGTGTAACAGAAGTGTTAGATACCACCATCGATCCCATCAATACACAGACAGCTTGCTACCGTCCGTAATTAGACACTAGCGTACAGTAAAAACATGCAGCTACGGTCAATATCCACAACACAGTGTACATAGCAGCGATGGACATCTCAAGTCTACATAAAAGATAACAAGGTATCACGAATTCATTACTGTCTGCATTTTGCAGCGACAGGAAGAAAAATTCACTTGCAACTTGCAAGCAACGGAAGGTTAACTTTTTTCAGAGGGCGGCACGCGGTTTGGGGCGAATCTTCAATGGCTTTAAAGAAGTGTTCTTATAGGAAACCTATCAGAAATGAACTCTCACTTTTTTTATAGTTATGTGACTTTAATCACTTTCATAATCATACTTGAAAAGTCTCAATTGGTTAAGTTTATTTGTGATCCATTCTGCAAATAGTATGTTGGATATTGGCCGTTGATTCGGTCAGGAGTCAGGTCAATGGTATTTGATATGCTGATATTTGGTGGCTTCCATTTTCCGGACCTATAGTGAAACGAAGTGTTGAGTACATGGTAGTAAATGTATTATCATAGTGACTCTTATTTTGCTGATGATCCGCACAGATGAATGTTTCTGTCATGACAACAACAAAATAATAATAATAATTAGTTCTACGGATATTTTCCAAATAATTGAAAATATGTACAATTTAATTATTTGATAGGTGTTATCGTCTGCCTATTACGAAGGTGTTCTTAAATGATGTTTAGTTGATACATATTCCCGGAAGTATTCAATTGCAATGACACAAAGATATATTCCGTTTGACGAACATTGTAACATATTTGGTATCTATGCAGGCCGTCGTTGGATTTACTTTAATCCCAACATGTACAGCTCCTCCAGTATACACCGCAGCAGGTCTAAGAGGCGGGTGCGGTCCTGAGTTTCGAATGCCCAATAGAACACTACTTCAGACAAGGATATCAGGCAACTGGAATTGTAGCCCTGTTGGTTTTATGTCATAATATTGTAACAAGTCTCCGACATTTGAAGAAACTATTAAGACGATTGAACTTGGGCAGAAGACATAATTTCACTCCCTATTGATCACGTCGCAAGGGTCATTCTGTCTGAACTTGAAGAAAGTGGACAAAATCTGGGATACATATTAATGTGGCACCGATTGAACTATGTATATGGACTGAACGTGACACAAAACATGACAAGACAAATTTAGAGAATGATGGATCCAGATGGAATAACAAGAAGGACTGCAAATCGACTTCAGCGACGTACATACTTGTACGTACATACTTGTACGTACATACTTGTACGTACATACTTGTACGTACATACTTGTACGTACATACTTGTACGTACATACTTGTACGTACATACTTGTACTTACATACTTGTACGTACATACTTGTACGTACATACTTGTACGTACATACTTGTACGTACATACTTGTACGTTCATACTTGTACGTACATACTTGTACGTACATACTTGTACGTACATACTTGTGTCTTGAGCCAAATCGTTCAATTCACATAGATGGTTACGACAAGTTAAACCCGTTTGGTTTGCGATACATGCATGGAGGAATTGACGGGTTCTCGAGAAAATTCTCTGGCTCAAAGCTGGATATAGTAATAACAATCCTAGAATAATTGCACAGTTTTACTTGGATTACATCCGTCAATCTAGCGGAGTCCCTAAAATCATTCATGGAGATCGTGGTATTGAAAATACTCTTATTTGAAGAATGCATGTAGCTGTTAGATGGTATCATGATGACACGAGAAAACAGTTTTCATTATGGACTATCGTCTGCAAATCAAGGCATTGAATGCTGGTGGTCTCAACTCAAGAGGATCTCTATGAATTTTTGGATTAACTTCTTCAAAGATATTCGTGACAGAGGCCTTTTGATTATAGTGATCCAATATACAAGTAGAATGCCTAAAGTTTTGTTTCAGTCCTCTCATTCAAAAGGAGCTAGACAAAGTTGTTATTCAGTGGAACCAACATCGAATTAGAACACAGAGACATGGGGAATGTCCACATGGTAAACCTGACCTAATGTATTACATTCCAGAAGCTTATGGAATAAGAGATCACAAATGCCAATTGACTATCCTGAAAATGATCTAGTGGAATTTGAATGAGACCATTGCCTGTCATTGCCACAGTATGGATGTAATGAGAGATTCACAAATGTGGTCACAGAACTGGTCGGTGATATTGATCAGTTTCAATTGCCTGAAAATGCGGCAAAAGCTTTGCAACTGTATACAGATCTTACAAAATGTTACGAGATTGAACAGTTTCTGGAAAGTACAAAGAAAACAAGTTATGAAATGTCAAGTACCTTCATGTTGCTTTGGACACCTTGGGCACCTAAAGGCTAAATAAGAACTGTAAAAGTTTCCTAAAGTTATTGCATTCTTAAGCTCTGTTTTCATCCACGGTGTATTTTCTACGGAAGCGTGGAGGGGACCTTGCATCAACGACTTTAATACTTAATAAATCTTGTCAAAACGTTAAAATTATGAAAATTATTGTTTGCACATTTTGTACAATTCGTAAAAATCTGTTAATTGTAGTTTACACGTTTAATGCAACTCGTCATAGGTCGAACATCTGAAAATTGCCGCACGTGTTCCAGAGTTTGTGCAACTGGTCAAAGCGTCAAAAATCTAAAAATTGTCTGAATTTTTCCTTTTGTACTCTTACTTTTATGTCGAAATGTCATCTTCTCAAATTTTGTCATTTTGTTGAGATAGTAGCAACTGTGAATGTCGTCCAATTACAGAAAACTGATGAACTGAAGTGCTCCATTATCTCGTCAAGACGTCAATATTCTGAAATTTGTCTCGTAAAAAAATTCTCGTCAACTCGTCAATTGTCGGTTACTCTTAAATGCAATGTCTTTTCTACGCTTCCGTAATTTTCGCTCTCAATTTTTCAAGCACTGTTCCACACTTTCAGACAAGTAAAATTTGATGATGAAAGCCCATGACTTGACTTGCTTAAAGTGGCCATGACAGGAAATTTCAAAGTCCTATCTTTTGGGGATCCATCTAAGCATGTTCTCTAGAACATATATCAACCATTCTGCCAGTTAAAAGCTTGATTTTTCCAGTCGAAAATTGAGAATTAATTTACCCTCTTCGGGGCTTGAAAAGTTCGTTCGCCCGAAAATTGTCCTAATCTCATGACGTCATGTGACGTCATGTTAGGAACACAATTTGCTCTCGCTGTTTCCTCCGAACATATATACACATACTTACACTACGACAAGTGTACATAAATACACAAAAAAAAAATCGATAACAAGTCAGCGCGAAATCAAAATCTAAATTTCCCGTGGAATGGCAGATTTAGAACCAAATGCGGCAACCGAAGTTCAAAGTAATAGTGGTTTTTTACCAGGCAGTGATAATGGGCTAGAATTAGAGTGCCCTTTCTCATAATCGAAGCAGAGAGTAAGCGATGATCATGCCCATATTGAACCGAACGTTGAGGGTGGACCTTCGGTGTTACTGTTAGCCATAGAACCGTATCAGTTCGAGCCTGTTAAACGAGCCGAAATTGAAGCTCCACAACATATCGAAGAAGAAAACCGTTCGGAACTATTGCAAGGAACATTACACGTGGTAAGAATTTTGTAACGAAGAAAAATATTTTAAAAATCCAGTCCATCCTGGGCATGTGTCGTTGGAATTCGCGGAACTGCCTAAACCGTATTGTGCGTTGTGTTACGGTGAATTACATCCATATAATCCTTACAACCCATATGTACAGTGTGTTGGCTATGTATTCATACATGTACAGTATGGTGCGTAGTACTAGTAGTAGGGTTGGTTGCATACTGAAAGTTTGGCTCGGGGATGTAAACTGCATTATGCAACCATGTTAGGTAGGGTATGTGCCATTGTATACTCATTATTAGGCTAGTACTTAGGACTGGAGTTTTGCAGATAAATTGTCTGAAACTGAAGAACGTTTCATGAAACATGGAAGGTGTAAATTCACAACAAATTTAACCATAACTGTACATTGTATCACTGTTTGTTATTATGGACATATTGGACCAACAATAATACATTTGAACTTTCATAATACATTTTTTTCAGGCAGTACAGATACAGAGCCTACCGTCAACAGGTTCAATGGTGCTGGGGGTTCATAGCAAGAAACGTCAGGGTTGTGCTATCATCATGTGCATTCCAAAGGATCAGAAGCGAGTTTCCAGCCAATGGTCAGTACACTGGATTCAAGTTGCCAGGAAAAACCCAATTGTATAGGAAGCCTTGATTGAAAAATCGCTCCAGAAGCACCTTCTTTATTCTACGATTGAGTTGGATTATCAATCCGTCAAGGTTCCCTCAGTGTTGATATACTGAAATTCAAGACTTTTAATTAAGGATGAAATGGTCATTTTCCAGACCCAACATCAAGAATGAAAAGATAAGGCATGGTTTGAAGCATTTGAACACATGTATTGGCGTCATGTAATATGTGCATAAGTGAACGGTGATTGAACTTTTTAGGAGCATTTACCTCCCAGACATGTTTGCTTCGTACCTTTAATCTGGACGCCATAATATCCATATTTCCAATGATATTTGACAGAAAGTCATAATAAAGACCAATGGAGGTAGCAGAACTCTTGAATGTTTAGACTTTGTTTCTTCAGCAGCAGGTGGTTTGTTTACAATCTCTCTTTAGAAACTCAGCAGTACACCCTGTTAATGGTCTCCGATCATTGTTTTAATGCGTGTGATGCTGTGTTTCACGTTGCGCGTCAGTGTTGTACGTGTCGTCGTGCGTGGGTAACATTGTTGCATTTGAGTTGCGTCGTGCAGTGTTTCTTGGTTTAAATTACCCTTTATTCTATTTGCTTCTGGTGTATTCTAATTAATTTGTCACAACAACAATTGATGGCGATGGACATGCATCTGATTTGTAGGCTAAAAGCCAACAATTTTATATAAGTTGTTTTTCCTTAAACCTCCTTTGATGTCACAAAATTACATAAGTGTAATTTAAAAATGATATTGTCTTTGGAAAGTACAGTTTTATGTTCATGTCATATAATACAATGATGGTTGTCAATCTGGTTTAGTCACAGGCTTTGTTAGGATTGTCCAGAATGACTGTCTAAAACTGATATTGAATACACTTTGTTCAATGATTTCAGATTTGAACTACGTTGTGTGAATTTTTGTCTCTGTGACTGTTTAAAATAAATCTCTGTGAGATTTAAACACCTTTTGGAATATAATACTTTAACTACTTCTTTCGACCCGTATCACCCCCCCCCCCCCACTCCCTCCCCAACAAATCTGGATTCATGGAATACGAATAAGAAATAGTATTGCCATAACAAACTGAACCAGCATGTTCCAGAAATAAACTGGGGCACTGAGATTTTTCACAAGACGATGCAACTCATCCCTTTTGAAGCTAACCTCATAGCGTATTACTACACAATGATGTATTCAGATGATACAGCAAAAACTCTTCGTCTATTGCGACTTCAGTGTAGTAACGCTAATACTAGTACTAGTTCTCGACGTCGCTTCCTCCAGAGGATCGCCACTTGTCCCACTGGAGGTTTCCTGTTCCCCGATCTGGTCTTCGGAGTTTTTAATGTGGGGTACTTGCCAGGAAGAACTACTCGTTAATGTCGACCCGTTAAAGCCCATTTGTTTTATTTCAGTAGAAAGGAGGGATCGTAGTCTGCTTCCGTGAAGTGTTCGCTACATACAGAGCTGTATACTGACTGAAGTGAAATTGAAGTGAAATCGGCGCTTGTGTTCTGCACTAACATGGTCATAATCGCCCTGATTTTTCGTCCTTCGGCCATCGATGAAGGTTAATTGCGTGGGTTATGGCATTTACTGCAGCCCCAACAACACAACGGACCGGCCTTTTTCTCGGATATTTTACATGTTGTAAACACAACTTGAAATTTCTAACGAATATAGCGTAATACAGTGGTTGTTCTCTCAGTGTTAATGTGCGTGTTAGTGTGACGGTATGATCGTCGCGGGCTTGGCACTTGTGTTCCTAATATGACGTCATCGTTGTCTTGTTTTGAAATCACATTTTTCAGAGTTCTGTTTCCGGATGCGAATATTAAAAACGTTAATTTCCAATTCTTCCTTGAGGTTTTGAAGGTGATGAGGATAGTTTTGAACATAGATTTTCTCATAGATTCAGAGGAAGTTACTCTCGATTAGTTGGATTTTTCATGTCATGGCATCTTTAACGCTTTATTGTTTTAACTTAACTTCAGTTTTGATTAATACAGGTTCTTGTTCTTGTTTTCATAAAAATACCTTCAGTTTACGAAATTCTCATGAAAGTACTATTTGGGCCTATATTCTATTTGCTATCATTCCTTACATGAACAATTGTTAAAGGAGAATAGTTAGTTGAAAGATTCATTTTACAGTATTTTCTGTACAGTATACCTCCAGATCAGATATAAATATGCATCATGCAAAGATTCCCGAAAAAACTGCCTCAGCAGTAGCAAGTTCGACCAAAAATTTCTTAATCGGCAGAAAAACGGTTTATATTTGAACTATTCAAGTTAAGTTGACGTCCCAGCCTCAACTACCTTTCCTCCTTTAGGTATGTACACCAGAAGGCTGTCTAATGATGTTCAGTGGTAAAGACATTTAAAATCCACACTACTGCAATGTTATCAGTTGAAAGAGTCATAAACATAAGTCGTAGCATGAATATAGTATGTGTAATCATGATTATATTGCATAACCGATTCACTTCAATGGAATTGCCATACATTTTACTATGATATGCCAAACTGGTGCAGTTGACTTATTATGTGACTGTCTTTTTCAAACGTTGATGAAAGAGGAACTGTATATCTGAACAAAATAAAACGGAGATTTAAAGTAGAACGCTAAAGCATTTGAACATTCAAGAAAAGATAAAATGTTCATGCCCTTCATGATTTCCTGTTTAAAAATCCGATGGCACGAGTGATGTAAAATGCTTCCTAAACTTGAAATTTTCTTGATAAAAATGAGAAATTTGCGTAAAGAGGTATCGTGATTAAGTGAGCTAAATCGCCCTGTGACGTCATTTGATGACTGGCATCGTGCAGTGAGCTCATTTACTGTATTGCATTGTCAATTAGCCTGCGTCTACTTTCAACCCAGTCTGCATCGATGCGATTATCAACTGTAGCAACTGATTAGCAACTGTACCCTTAAAGGCGGGGGGGGGGGGGGGGG
>JAIPMN010185574.1:8405-39058 GCA_020650975.1 Apostichopus californicus
GGGGGGGGGGTAGAGGGGCCGATAATCATCATGGAAGAAGTGCCTAGGCGTTTAGATGATCTGAGGATCGACTCACCGAATTTCAAAGATGGATTTTTGTTTTTCAATTTTAGCCGCTTTCTATGTTAAGTTACTTCAAATGGGTAGCTGCTTTTGAGAGGTTTTGATTGGCAAACTAGTCACTAAATATAGAAACATTCCAAATATACTTGTTTTTTCCTTCTTTCACCTGGCATTAAAATCGTTGCATGTGTAATTGCCACAATGTAAGTAAAGCCATATTTGGGCATCAAAAATACATTCTCCGAACAATAATTCATGTTTGAAATTTACAAAGGAAAATGGCTTCTCGAGGTATAAAGTTTGTATTTGTATTCAAACAGCTAAATATTCAACACGATAATGTATAGCAATATTGAGTTGCATTTAGATGTATGTACACATCAGAATTGGTCTGCGTTCATTTACATAATTTTTGTATGAGTGCCAAAATAAAAAATAAACGCTTACGATGTGATAATATATTAAGAAAAAGTTGAAAATCAAATGAGTGGGATTATATGTACATTATTCTCAATTTTCTTCAGTGGCTGATCCAGGAACTAAATGAAACAAATTATTAGTGTATATGCTATGTTCCGTTTCTTTCACAGGCATATGTCTGAGTATTAGCAACCACGGATCGAACAGTACAGTTTTCCAAGGCTCATGACATGTTGTATATTACCGCCGTAACAGGATCGTTGCAAGCATTGACGTTCACTGTAACACAGTACTGGCCTCTACTAAGCAAGTATCCTGTGACTGAGACTATGAACAGCGATTTTAATCAGGATGTCTTTAAGACTGACACAGTTGCATCTTCAGTAAGGCAACTGTTAACAAATTTGGTTGGGTGATGTAAATTGACATCAATGTGCATTGTAACACAAGGACTTGTTGATGTGACTAATATGGGCTGTTATATACACATACAATGCTTGCAGTTTTATTTAACAGTAGGCATATTGGAAAGTACTCGGAAAGTACTCGAAAAGTACTCGGATTATAAAGTACTCGTACTCGGTACTCGGACCCCCAAGTACTCGGACTCGGACAGTGGTACTCGGTACTCGGATCCTGAAATACTCGGACTCGGATAGTGGTACTTGGTACTCGGACCCCAAAGTACTCGGAAGTACTTGGTACTCGGATACAAGTACTCGACTACAACACTGGTCTTTGGACCCGTTTCGTGCAGCTCACTAGGGCTGACTTCAAAGGGCCATCGAACTACAGTGTTATATGTAACGAACATTTTGATGATCAATGCTTTTCCCAATTCGATCGTTATAAACGAAATTTAAGTGGTGGGAGACTAAGACTGCCAGAGAGTGTCGTGAGTGGAACTGCAAGTAGCCCTGTACCAGAAGTGGAAGTAAGCCCTAACTTGGTTAGGCCTAACGTTACTGAAACTGGCATTAGGAACAAGTACAACTCCCACTTCTAGTAGGCATGCTATTCCCACAAAGAAGCCAAGACTTTCTTCAGAGCGCCGTGCTACAAAGGATGTACGTGTGTTGTGGTCAAACGACTCATACTCTTAATCTTTCTTTTACCCTCTGTTGAAATATGAAAAAAACCATCTAGGCATAGGGGCCTACAATTTGAAACTACATTTAATCCAAAACTGTTGATGAATGAACTTCAGTCTGAAATATGTATAGGCTACCAAAAAGTACAATCATTCATGTACTAAATAGTGCCTGCAAGTGTCTATGAATGTCCGCAGGGATATACCATTTATCCATGAGGAAATTTTGGTATCTCCCCCTAATCTCGCGCTCCTACAACCACTGAGGGAGGGGTATGAGGGCTGCTGCAGCCCCCTGATTGAGCTTGAAGTGAAAAAAAGAGACCAGTTGCGCAAGATTGATTGATACAGTCAGGCCTTAAATATCATGAAAAGCCTCCCAGAAAAAGGCCTAAATTTTGTGGCTGTCAAATTTATTCCAATTTCGGTCAAAACGTGAAAAAATGTCTAGTCCATACCATCGTCTCAAAATTATTATATCTTTAGACAGTACAAAATGACTGGGAGATTTTTAAAATCGCATTTTCCTGCACTGGCCTAAGCCTTACTCACCATTGCAAATCATTTAGGCGTTGTGCTCGATCGGCTTACTCAGGCTGCTCATAATTATGCCTTTCGTTCTCATCTGCAAGCGGCTCAAATTGGTAAGGTTCTGCACCCCCTTCATTTTCAGAATGTTCGCTTCCACTTTCTATGTTATTTTCATCGTAACTGGAACTCGAAAAAGACAAATTCAACACGGAAGAAATTTATGAATTGTCACTAACGGACGCCATTGTGTATACAAATTGTGTGTAACACGACTTCCGCATTTGGTTCATGACCATCGTAGCTTCACGATATGACGTAGCAGAACACATGTGACGTCGTCAAGTGCGTGACAATTTTTTCTTAGAGCGTTGTAAAAAGTACGAACTTTAAAGCTCATTTTTGTGGCGAGGCCAATTATTTTCGAGAGATTTTAAAGTGAAATATTGAAAAAGTGCAAACAATATACCCATTTTTTCATCTAACTCAAATATTTTCGATGGCATGGCAGGACCACTTTAACCCTTCTTTTTGCTCTCGTGTTACATTACTATTAATATTTACGTCATTCACGGTTTCTTTTGATGTTTTTGTTGGTAAGCTTTCTAATCTTTTCTTTGCAACTAAGCTGCATCCTGATACTTCCTCTATTTCATCATCCATTTGGGTTGTCTCTATTATGTTCAGCAACTCAGATGCCTGAACTAACACAATACTCGTACGGTTTTCTAGATTGCCGGAAGGTCTAGAATATTTCTTAAGCATGTTAATGTAAAATGTTTTGTGGGAATTCCCTAAATCTACAGTATAGTCAAGGTCCTTTAACTTCCTTACGACTGTGAACGGAACATGAACAATTTGTTTTGTCGGTAGGGAGTAGTAGTAACACTTCATCACTTACGGTCAGGGTCCTAGGTTTAGCTCGTTTGTCATAGTAATGCTTGTACTTTGTCTGTGATTTCTGTAATTCATTTTTCGCAAGCTTACATGTTTCCTGGAGATGCTCCTTTAAGTCAATTACATATTGATCAGTATTTTGGGTTTCGATTTCATTTATCTCATCTGTCCAAAATTCTCGCAATAATTGCATGGGACCCATGACAGTTCGCCCGTAGAGAAGCTCAAAAGGGGAAAATCTTGTACTACCCTGTGGCGCTTCTCTATATGCGAAGAGAAGTGGCTCAATATACCTATCCCAATCTCTTATCCTTTCAGCACACATTTGTTTAAGCATTGCTTTGAGGGTTGCATTAAATCGCTCAACAAGGCCGTTACATTTAGGGTTGTAAGGAGTAGTAGTTATTTGTTTCATTGATAATAATCTGCTTACTTCGTTCATGAATTGCGCGATAAATTGGGATCCTGTCAGAATTTCATTGGGAAACCCTAATCTCGAAAATATGTTGAATAGTTCTTCCGCCACGCTTTCTGACTCTATTGTCCGGCAGCCAAAGGCCAAATTTTACCCTAACCCCCAGAACTATGATATAGTTTTTTTCTCGGCTGACTATTTCTCTTTGGGTGTATATAATGAAATCTAGGGTGTTGTGGGCCTGTAACCCTTGAGCATTTTTAAATTTTGAGGTGGGCCTGTAACCCTTGAGCATTTTTTTCGGAAAATGTCGTCCAAGATGGCCGCCATAAAGTGCTATAAATACAAAATAACATTATTTCAAAGTTTATTGCCATAGATCAATAATTTTTGGGTCTAGTCATATGTTTTTGGGTTCAACAAATTTGCTGAAAATGGTTTAAGAGCAAATAGATGTACCGTTGCTAGGGCAACTATCAATATGGCTACCATTTAGTGAGTAAAAGCCAGAAAAAAAGGCAAAACACCCTTATTTTTTCAAGAAAATGTTGCAAAAACATTTATTGTTTCTTAGCAACATGCTAATGATCCTAAGGTATAATGGAATAAGGTTTGACGAGTAACAATTTCTTGTTGCCATGGTAATCATTTAAAAAGACAATGCTGATGTTTTAATGTTTAAGATAACATTACACAAGCCGTTTATATTTGGTCGCAGTAAAATGTTTTTTAACTCTTAATTCAGAGTTGTTGAAAAATACCCCTCCTTTAGCTGTGTATAGATCATCCCCTTTATTTTGTACCATCCTAGCTTCATCACTTACCTCCAGAAAAAATTATATAACCCAAAATGTAATACTCCACTCATACAGTTTCATTGTAACAGTAGTGACCTATTCAGCTCTCTGGGCATTAACAAGTTTTCTGTTCTGCAGACATTGATCGAAGCGCAATTCTATCTCTACTCCAGATAGGCAGTTCTAAAAATATTGTTACCATTTTAACTTACATTCATCAAATTACAAAGATTGTGTAGTGTTTGACTATAATCTGTTTTAAGGCAGCGGACATCTCAGTATTTGTATTTGACTGAACTTTCTTAATGACATGTAGTTCAAATTGATGATTTGCAGTGGGTTAGTTATGATTTGTGACAGTATGAAAACAGGTCATGCTCAAGTATTACTGTAGTTGTAAGAAACAGGGAACTTAAGTGGAATTTTTTTCTAGATTGGTCCAGATGTAAGACATTCCCAGACAGTTTTAGATAGGGATTGAGCATGTTGTGGAGCTTAAGTCATTGATTTCCCATAAGTGTGAAGTATGAAAGGGTATTGACTTTGTTTAAATTATAATATTTTCTTTTAATTATTATGGTTTTTAATTTTATGTAAGCTGAAGTTCTTTGTTTATCATTAAGCTAATAAATCTGATGTTAAATAACATCTTTGTACATCAATGGCCTAAAACAAACATAAATGAAAGCATTTGTTTCTGTTGCAAAAGGTCTGCCATTGACCGAAAGGGTAATCACCCTGGCACACTAATTGGCCCCACGAAACTGTTATTTCAACAGAAGTGCAAGTGTAACATTAATATTGCTGTTCTTTGTTTTAATGTAGAACTAAACCATGGAGCAGGGCTGCGTGTTTAAGTTCAGGTATGGCACTGGGTGTAACAAGAATGCAACGCTCTCAGAGACTATTGGTCTGGCACGAATAGAAACGATAATGAATGCGAGCAAAGTTTATGGGGACACTTTGCATGTAGATCTAGAAACACAGCTTGCTGAAAACGAGTACTTGAAGATTTATTACCACAGAAACTGCGTGTCTCGGTATACATCAAAAACCAACCTTACCAAGTATAAGAACAATGTGAGTGCCCCGCCAGCCAAAAGACTACAACGCTTATTGTCAGTGTTTGACTTCAAGCTCCATTGCCTGTACTGTGGCCAAGCCTGTGAAATAAACAAGAATCCAAAGAATCCTCAAAGACGGAGACCAGCCTACCTGTGTCGTTCAACTCATAGTACACTGTGATAAGCCCTACAAAGAATATCTCCTTGAAAAATGTCACTCTCGTAACGACCACTGGGCAAATGAATTCCAAAGTCGCATTGAAGGTGCTGTCAGTGACTTGCATGCAGTTGATGCTCGCTACCACAAGGACTGCATGAGCTTATTTGTGAGCAACCGGTGCCTTTTAGAGGATCAAAAAGGCACATCCGAAGAGACAGACAAAGCCCTGCAGTTTGTGACAGAAACCCTACAGGCCGACATAAGTGGAGTTTGGAACTCAGTTGAACTCTTCAAGGAATACCAGGATAGTCACGGGTGTGCACTCACACGCGTCCGTCTCATAAAGGAGTTGCGAAAGTACTTTGGTAATGAACTTGTTGTCCTTTCAACACCTGGTTATGCCAGCTTAATTGCGAAGAGAATGATGATATTGACAGTAACGTTAGCGTTTTTGCCAAGCATGTAGTGAAGGAGTGCAAGTCTTTATCCTATGACAAGTCAAAGTACCAAGTGCACATCAATAACGATATTGCTGCTTAGTACGCGTCTAGTACAATGTTAATGTTACTGGCTGCTCTGTCTCCAAAGTTGGATACAACCAGCGCTGTTGATTGCCAATATTATCACAGACGTGATAACAAACAATCCAACTCCTCTACAAGTGGCACTTGGAGTACTTCTGAGGGACTCAAAGAAAGTTGTTGGTCATATGTACGACTATCGCATCACATGCAGCTATGATGTGTTACTGCGTTTTAAGACCTCAGCTGCTGTTGCTGCATCTGCTGATACTGTCAGACAGGGAATATCTGATTCTGAGGAGGGTCTTATCCAAGTTGTGGCTGACAACTTTGACACTGGTATCAGTTCACCAAATGGAAAGCTCGCCACGCACTCGTTGGCAATGATCATCATGCAAACGACCCATGAGATGACACCCCAACAAGTGAAACCATTCCACGCCTAAAGAAGTCTGAAATGGTTAAGCCAATAACAGATGGACAGGAAAGTGAAAGTTTCACATGTCATAAAAACCCACCAATGGCAGAGCTCCAAACATCCACTCTCATCAGATATTCTACATCATCAGGATGTGTCACGGAAGAGAGCTGCTGAAATGACTTTGCCTTTATTCAGGATGTTATCACCATTGACAAGTGTCCGGAATTCAATGGCTACAACATGTGTCGAGAGCAAGGTAATTCGTTGGTGCCCCACACAAAAATTGTTTACCTACCGCTCATTGATGCAGCAACAATGATGACAGCAATGGTCAAGGCAAAGCAGATATCAGAGACTGCTAAACAGAGATACACAATCCTCACGCTTGACCAACAACTATACCGCATCGCATTGAATGTTCTCTGGGAGAATCAAGCAAGGTTTCGTAACATCTATCTCAGACTAGGTGGTATGCACTTATTGATGAGTTACTGTGGCTGCATTGGTACGCTGATGGCTGACACCGAGATAGCAGAAATATAAGTGCTGCTTTCGGAGGTGTATTGAAAATGCTCATTGGCAAGAAGTTCCCACCAAATTTAAGAGCCTTGAGGATGCTGGTAGAGGAACTTTTGCGACCTCTATTTGGGAAGCATAACTTTCAAGATGGATGACCTGTTAAAGGAATTTGATGCTCTTTCTGCGAGAAGCAATACATCACAGCTTTGGGTAGATTGCCTGATTAAACCTGTCTTCACTATCCTCAAATACATTCGAGCTGAGCGAGAGGCAGACTGGGCACTCCACCAATGCACCACGTCTCAGGTTTGTTCAATGGCATATGGTCTGATATGGCCATTGAAACTACCTTCATGCGATATTGACAAGGGCGCAGAGGTATAGTGGGCATCACCTTGAAACCCGAAACCCTGGGCATACAGTCTGCATACATGCAATGTAGTTATAAATGACTTGGACCAAATGAGGGACAGGGACGGTCCCCCTGCACAGACCCATCACAAGAAAGAGATGCCAGCCAGAATAAAAGCCGATGCACAGGACAGGAATACAGTTCATGATAAATTAGAACTCTGCGTTGATCCACTTGATCCAGAAGCAGCACCAATATGGACTAGTCAATGTGGTGACTGGAAAGGTTGTAGTCCATCCATCAGTCAATGTTAACAATGCTGTAACTCTGGGTGAAAACCAAATGAAGACATTCGAGAAAAGCTGGCCTGGTGGCTTTCATGATACCATAACCAAGACAGTGAATACGATGGCAGTCACCCGGAAACACCTCAAAGTAGGTGAGCTGACAGTTTTGGACACAGAGACTATCTATGATAGAGCCATGGGACTTCAGTCTGGCCCCCGTAGCCTAGATGCCAACAGCATCATGGCTCATGAACTTTCACCGTATCCTACTTCAATGTTTGATGCAGACGGCCAGATGCGTGAAGCGAAAACTAATGCCAGCCTCAAGAATGCCATGAAAGTGGAGGTGTAAAGTAGAAATGCTGAGGCTGGAGTAGAGGCATCATTCCTGGATGGTTGTGCTATGCTATGGGTTGTACCATGGCCGACATCAGGCACAGTGCAAGACTATCTGGACCGATTCCGCAGCTACATACCGGGACGCATCAAGAAGACTGACGTATATCTTGTGTTTGACAGGTGAGTCCCTTCAAAACCATATACATCATCGACACAGTGATGTTCATTAAGAACAGATACAAACATCCGTAATCACACAAACTGACATGCATGTACAATTTTTGGCATTAATTCATTACATCCATCTGGCCAAAAAATCCGCACTCTGCCGTAAAATGAGCCAACTTAAGGGGAGTGTAACTTCAGGCTGCAAATAATTCTTTTCAAACATATCTGCAAATTACCACTACCACTGGCTCAACAGGCAGGAAATTGATTAGATGTCTTTCAACTGTAGACCAATGGGCTTCAAAGAATACACATAAGTACCCATCAGCAAATACCAAAAGACACATAAAGTGTCAGAACTGTATTATAATGACACTACTCTAAACTGAAATGCCTGCAAGTTGATACTTACAATCTACCCTGAACAGTGCTGTGATAATGTGGATACATCTTGACTCCTCTGGCAGCTTTATATAGACTGTTTTCCAAACATGAACATTTGTGTGTCTTTCGTTGTTGTTAATCGTGTGATATGTTATGCTTACTTTGTTTAGTTCGGCCATCAAAGCGGTCGTTGTGAAAGTTATTAAAAAGTGGTTACTATGGCAACATAACATCTTCATTGATAGTTTTCATTGAGTTTAATGTCGTCGATTTTATAAATGTAGGAAATACAAAGAATGTTACTCATACTTCAATGGATGTTTTTGTGTAAATTTAACCGCCTTTTACCGGCTTATTGGAAGGCATATAGATAGTTACCATAGCAACGATACTCCAAGTACTTCTCAGACCCTTTTTATTAATTTCATTTAACCCAAGAACATATATTTTGGGCAAAATATCTTTGCTTTATGGCAAACAGATTGGAATAATGTGAATTTGTTTTATTGTAGACCTTCGCGGCGGCCCTCTTGGACGCCATTTTTAATATTTCAAAATGCTCAAAGGTGACGGGTCCACACCACCCAAGATCTCATTTTTTACACCCCAAAGAGTAATAATCATCAGAGACTGCTTGTGGATAACGTGTCGCCTAGTCCACAACAACTACAATGTATCTGTGGCGACGTTCTGAAGCGGGATAATCGGACATACAATATCGGCTGCGATTCTTTGAAAAGGTACTTCAAAGATAGGAGTAACACCTAATGGGACTGTAGTAACTCTTCCTTTAGGCATTGTACGCTGACAGATATCGCAAGACTGACAAAATATGTTCACATCGGATTGTAATCCAGGCCAAAAGAAACTTGACATGATACGGTCAGCCGTTTTTTGCGACACTAAATGTGCAGCTAAAATTGACTCGTGAGCAATATTGATCATAACATGTCTAAATTTAGAGGGTACAACAAACTTGGGAAGTTTCATTACCCGTGGCTCCTGCCTTTCGGAATTCTCTTATATAATTTCATTCTTTACTATGTATCTGGAAGTGCTACCATTTTTATAGTCTAATGCCATACCTAATTTGGACGGATTTTCGCCAATGTTGGATCGGTTTGGTGTTGTTTTTTTACAACATCTGGAGTAACGATACCAGGTACAGGATCCTTAATTCTTAGAGGCTTAAATGCTTTATCTTTCTTTAAATGACTACGCGTTTGAACTGCATTAACAGTTGCGGTTGTTTCGTTTTCAGTCTGCTGACTGGACATGGCTATTGCGTTCTCAATTACTCTATTTAGCGGGTTCTCTACAATTTCCAGAATTTCATTTGGAGGGGTTGCTACGATTTCCAGAATTTCATTTGAAGCGGTTGTCACATTTTGAGGTTTCCATCTTGGATGAGGTTGCCATGGTAGTTTGGCACCTGCAACATTACCTATTAGTACATGACATGTGGGGTTTTCTACACAAGCTACAGATATAGTGCCAACAAAATACGGACAGTCGATATATATCGTAGCCACTGGAACATAACGAATGGTTTGGTCAGCTAATACGCATGGAATATACTCTCCCGTGAATGCTTCTGTTGGAACAAGGTGTCGCTTCACAACGACGCCATTACAGCCAGTATCTCGCAGAACCATAATTTTTCTTTTACACACAAAGCCTTCAGCAGTCGGCATATTTGATTTCACCTCTTTACTAATGGCACTTATAATGGGAATACGGTGACCACAATTTAATTCAAATTTATCGTTTTGGATAACACCACCTACTGGGTCAGAGACTTTAGTGAATGAGACAACTGTAGGGGAGTCTTGATTTGCCGATTCATTGTGCTCTTGAGGGTCCTGATCAGAATTATAGTTAAGGTCCCTATTTGAACGGTCATTTTGCGAGCACCAGTCTTCGTCTACGTTACAACTTTCTCTAACTATATCAACTAACATTGCCATAGTTGGAACAAAAGACTTCGGTGCTAACCTACACTGCTTCCAAAAATGACCTGGTTTCCTACAGTAATAACAAACATTCTTCGTTTCAACAGGATTATCTTCTCTGTTTGGATTATCTCGTTTTACTGCGTCCAATCTCGGTGTAAATATACTACTCTTTGTGTTATCGGTATTTGACATTCTCCCCCAACCACCATGTGCCTCTAAGTACTCATCTGATATTTCCATTGCAGCCTGGATATCTTTAGGTTTTCTTTCTTTTACAAATATGACTAATTCCGTCGGCACATGTTCTAAAAATTCGTTTAATATTAAATGATCCCTAAGCGCATTCAAGTCATGTTTCACTACAGAGGTATATATCCATTTATCAAAATAATGCGTCAGCGTTAAACCACATTGGGCAGCAGTTTCACTACGATCAGGCCTGGCAGTTTTCTAAAGCCTGTGCGGGTAAGGTTGAAGCGGTTAAGTAATGCTAATTTTAACTTTCGATAGTCATTTGCTTCTACTAGAGGAAGGGTACTATAAGTATGTACAGCCTTTCCAGTGAGTAAAGAGGAGAGGTTTATAGCCCAATCATTCAGTGCCCACTTTTGGATTGTACCAGATCTTTCAAATCGTTCAAGATAGGCATCTAGATCGTTCTTTTAATTTAGACAAGGTAATCTTCGGGGTTTTGCTTTGTTTTAACATTCTGTGGGATTTTGCTGGTTACCCTTATTAATATTTTCCTTCCTTATGGTTTCTAACTCTATTTCTCTTTGAATCTTCTCTATCTCCCGTTCTCTATCTTCCCTCCTATTTTTACGTTCTTTCCATTTCAACATAATCATGTAACTGATCAGCCTTATAGCCAAAAGCCTTTCCTATAGTCATAAGTTTGTAAATTTCTAAATCCCCTATGTCAGACATTGCAGAGGGCTGTATAGAGGAAACAGTAGATAAAGTAAGAAAGAGACTTACAATACACCAAAGTTTTAGGTCTATAAAAGACTTACGCATCAAACTCCTGAAAAATGTAAAATACGACACCATCAATACATAATATTACAACACCAAAATAAAGTACACCCGTACGTATTTTCAATATGCATATACATAGAATATGTACCAATTATCTTTCTGAAAATTCACATTCCCGGACAGGCCCCCATTGTCACGGCTGTATGCAGGGACATGTGGGTTCGGAGATTTCCTCATGAATACTGGGGAGTTTACAATATCACATTGACAAATAACAATAAAAAGCTGTCAAAGTTAGTGAAAAACAATTATTGGACGTGTTATTGCACAAATTTTATTACCGAACTACTTAACAACAAAATAAATCAATTCAGTTATAATTCGATATTTAATATTATTTGCCCGTTACGATATATTGCATCCTCTATTATATTGCCCCTCTTGTTTCAGCTAACTATCCCCTTCCAACGTTAAACCATAATGTTCCTACTATCTGTATCAAAATAACATAGTAATGTATTTAAGTTCAAAGTTCAAAGTGGGTTAATACGTCGCATATAGTATACTCCAGGGTCCAGCAGTATATGGGGCCACGTTCAGGTCTGTTCCTGGAAGTTGGGCCAGACAGGAATCCTGGATTAGCTGCCTATAAGTTTCAATGTAATAGATCAGGTACTAGTTGCATTCAAGTGACAAAATCATACGTTTCCTAATTCATTACATAGATAATATTTAGCAAGATCACTGTTACTTCCAATTAATAGCAATGCATGACTCTGATTGTTATTGCTTCAGTTTTTAATATGTTGATGTCTTTACTCATTGCATTCCACTACTCCGTTTAATATGTTTCATTCACGTCTGTAAGACGGTCATGTAACTACTGATATCCCCGATTTTAGATTCATCAAAATACAGTCAAATGGGGTGGGGAGTACGACGAAACATAAAGATATCGATCAACCAAATGCAAGTGAGTTTTCGTTCACATTTAAAAGAAGGAGACGAGTTTATTGTTAGAAATCAGCCGACTGGCATATGAAAATTAAAAAAGTAGACAAAGTAGCAAACTAACAACTTAAATAAAGATAGAGTCGTTGCAGCAATTTAGCATGGACGATAACGTTAAGCTATAGTATGGGCCTAGGCCTAGCTTTAATTTGAACGGAGCGGTACATCATAGAGTGCCTTCTTAAGTTAGGCTACAATCAGACCTAGAAGGGTTTTCAGGTAGAAATTTAAAAACTTTATTTACACAAGTCATGGTTATTGTTAATGTTAGGTGTACAAATTGGTCAGTGTGTCATTTTACATGTATCACTGGCGTATCAACGGGTTGTTTTATTTACTGCCAGTGCTATGGAATTGTGGACAACCAACGTTACCATCACCTCCACACAATGACGATTGTGTTACTAGGCCTACTACTACTAGTACTACATGGCTTATGATAACCTATACACTAACTAGTACATGTTTTGTAGCGCATTGCGTTTGTGCAGGTGTACATGTAGCCCTAACGTTTGGGTCCAATCCTCAGCATATGCTTAATTAACACTTTAGATTTTTGTAGGACAATTAATAGAAATTATGGAGCATTAATTAGTCCTTGAATAGCCTTACACTCCACCTCTAGTCATAGCCCTTGTCCTGCTAATCCTGATTTTCCAAGAACACATTCAAAATAGCCTATGCTTTAAATGTGCAAATACACAGAATACAGCACTTTTCTACCAATAAATGATGAGTAGGGGCTAGCCTAATTGACATATGATTTTTGTAAAATAAAAAGGTGTTGTATTTTGACTTAAGAAAAAGTGATTGTAACACTCAGTAGTACTCCATGTTTGCACAAACTTGTTGAACAAGAATATAAACATCAGCGCAAAGAATTAGAGAGTAATTTTTTTCTGGATTTTGTTAATTCATATGGTTATTAAGACAGAGCAATTTGACCCTACTCGTCATTTAATGGTAGTCCTAGGAAGATCAACATTTCAATTGCACAACATTTGAATGTTTCATGAAGGGCTCTGCACAAAAACATTTATAATAATTCAATGGTTTTACATATTTCTGAAACTTCCTTGAGTGATGGGGGATAACCTAGTATTGTAATTAATTGAAATACAGTCTCTTTCTCAACATAATCTAAACTTATTCCTTTTGATGACAGACACAATAATGAGGCCAAAAAGAGATGATTGAACCATGAGGAAGTGGGCAAAAAAATCATCAATCCGAGGAAAGATAGGCAGGGTTTTACTGTGAAAGAAATACCCCCAAAAGGTAAGTTGCAATGCTACAATACTTTTCAATGTGAGCAGTACATGGCTTAAGATAGGTGTAGTAAAAAAGTTGCATTCTGCCTTTGCGAATAAAAGTAAGTGCATGCCATGGTGGTCCTGCAAAACATGTCATGTGACCCCTATCTTTTGAAGTAAGAAGTTTTGAAGACCTTTGGCTGGAGGGTTGGCCCCTCACCAGTAACCAAACACTGATTTTATTTACTGCAGGTAAAGGAGTCATAACAGATGTTTTCTTTGAAAAGGGGGAATTTCTCTTACAAGTTCAGTGGAAAGTTACTTATGGCTACAGAAGTAGATCAGCTTGAAAATGAAAATTCATCTGGGTTCAGATTCTTATCAAATTCAAGGGCATGGAATATTAGTAAGGAATTGTACATTTAGTTGTCATGTAACTATCACTTTTGCTCTCAATATTCCAGTCTGTTCATCAAAAACCCTTACTCTAAAAAGAGGTGAACATTGCAATCCATTTCAGGTCCAGCATTTTCAAACAATGCGTCTTTCATCAGTTTAATGTATGGAAATTCACACAAGGAGAAGTTGAAATGTAGGGCTAACTCTGTTTTGTTATGGCACAGGTATTTATTTATGAACCTTAGTTGTCTCAGGTAATTGAAGTAAAATGCCCTTCCCATTGACATAATGTAATCAAGCCTGCATTTGTAGCTTCTCTCTTTTCATTTATCCAGTTAAACAATGGGTAATTTATGTGGCACTGTTTGGTTTCCTAGGAGTTTCCTGGAGATTTGCAACTGGACAAAGTTGCTCGGGAAAGCTTAGGCGAAGGGCACAGTTAAGACATTTGGTACTAAGTTTAAAAACCTAGAAATTTTTGAGAGTATTTTTAAAACTCTGGTAAAAGCTTCACTAACTTAGAAATACATGTCAGCTGGAATTGGAGGGAGTGTATTTAGTGGGGATATACACTGATATAAAACCACTAGACAGGAGATGTCTACTTTAACATCAAATATAACATCAAATATATTAATTACGACTTATTAATGTTAAGAATGGCTACTGTTTTGTGAATTGAAAATACATGTCAGTTGGTAATTGTATAGTAAAGTGGGGATACACACTGTTGTAAAACCAATAGACTGGGGATATCTACAATAACATCCAATATGACAGTTAAGAGTTATTAACGTTAAGAACTACTGTTGTAGTGTCAATGTAGCTCTTTCATTTTACTTTTACCTGAAAAGTATCATTTCCCTGTAGGACATCTCATGCTGCTTTGTAAGAATTTGCAAGCAGTGTGCTACAGCAAATGGTGTGGTTTCGAAAGAAATGCCGGTTGGCATCAACACACTAAAGGCTGTGTATTGGCTGAAGTGATAGAATTAGTCTTAGCAGACTGTGTAGCACAATTAGTGTGGCAATTTTTAAATTCAAATAAAATGGCCAACTTGTTTCCCACTTATCAATCAATCATTTGCCAAATTCTGATCATAGTAGTCTTTGCCTCAATCTAGTAGTTGAAGAGTAACCTGTCTCCACCCCAATTCAATCTTTGGAGCCTGGTAGTCAATCTAACTGCATTCACCAGTGGCTGTGAGGCTATATCTTTCAGGTCCTTGTTCAGCCACTGAGGTATCCTCTAACCTTCCTCAATGCTAGCCATCAAAAGTCTTCATCCTTGATCATACTTCATTATGATTTTCTTTTGTTATGAACAGCAAGTGCGGCAGAAGGAGACTATGAGCAAAAGGTTTCTGATCGAGATGACTCTATTGATCATCCTGTTGATGGCAGTGATATCAAGAAAGGATTCTCTCTGAATAATGATCAACAAACGGGTATATAAATTCACTTGGTTCAATATCTTTTGAGTTCTGGTTTAAAGTTTTAAAAAGAGAGTAAGCTTAAATTGCCAAATAAATTTAATGCTTCTTCTTCCTTTGTGGTCCAGATTATGTCAGTTCAGTCACTTCATAACTTTCTAGATTACAAGTTGGCATTAGATCTATAAAGTGGAGCTTTGAAGAGCAAATTGGAACAGTATGCCTATAGTAGTTGGGAGGATAACCAACCTTCATTGCTTTGATTTACATCAGTACTCCTTAGTAGTCATGCTGTTTAAAGCACAATACTTAACAAGCTGTGATGTTTGATTTTAAAATGTAAAAGTGCTCATATTGCTTTTAGATATTGTCTCCCATTGTAATTGTTGGAAACTGAAGTTTTGTTTACATGAAAACTATCTGTGTGCGCAGTATAGTTATTATCTCAGTACATAACATGAAAGGAGATATTGTGACAGTAGCCAGCCCACTTGAAGTGCAGCTTTAAAAAATTTCTGTGTCTTGATCTGTACCATCTCTTTCAATTTTTTTAGAGCCAATTCCCAAATTCAACAGAAGAAAACAATGGACCACCATGAGCAAGCAGCAGTCCATTAGCACTTAGGACAATACTTTGTAGCATGAAAGTTGCCTGGAAAGTCACCAATAGTGAACTGAATGAGTCTGGAACCCTATCTTCCTAACCGACGATGGACTATCATTAAAGATTAAATCAGAAACAAAATATATTCTATTGCAAGAAAGGGACAGAAAAGCTTTGTACAAATGTAAGGAGTTCATATGTAGATCTATTCATTTCAGACTGCAACCTGTAAAGAAGTTATTATCAGTCAATTTGACTGCAAGAAGTGAGTTTCGGACACTAGGTCACTGAAATACGCTTAAAAGGGGTATTATTTTGAGGTCATTGTTACCGAAGGATTAATTACCTTTTGAAACTTTATGCACCGACCACTCCCATGTATGGTTAGTCACTGAATGCAACTGGTAGTTGAATAAACCTGAGGCTCCTTTGTTTGTCACTTATGTCACACTCTCAAGTGGTTTTGTTTTTGTTATACATAACTTCATGCATTGGTCTTTTGGCTTTACTGAAAGTTGCTGTTTTGTTATATGCTTATTTTGTGGTTTATGTAAAATAAAGTGGGTCAAACTCAGAAAATAATCTTGTCCATGTGCATGTCTTGACTCAATGTAGAAGCAATAATATGTCAGGTAATGTTTAGATGATCTCTTGCAAAGCCAAAGTATTATGCTATATTGTTCAATTTGTTAATGAAATTTCATTTATATTAGATTTATCTCTTGGGTAATTTACAGATGCTATAATGAAAGACTCCCATGCTTTGCAACATACACTGGTAAACGGATACTTTAGTTTTGTGGAATTGTACAGTCTCATCCAATGAAAGGAAAATAATCAGCCATTGTTTCTAATCACCTAGCTCAGTTGACAGTTAACATCTTGTTTCAAAACAACTCATAAGACCCCAACCCACTTTAATACTACAGGATAGCAGTGTGAGCACCCATGTAAAACCAAAAGTCAACGTGGGATATGTCATATTGTTCCTCGCAGTTACATTGGGGATATATATGTATATCCCCAGTCCCATGTCAAACACAAACAATTGTGTTATCCCCACATTGCACGTACAGGTTCAAACCAAGAAAACAAAGCTTCTCTTCCTTCTCAATATGATAACATGCAATGCCAGCCTGTATTCGTCATAAAACGCGAAAAACATCATTCAAAAGTTGCTCAGAACAGAAGTCCCCATTTTGCATTATTACAACTTGCTTCCCCAATAGGCGCCGTAAACGCGTATTGGTGTTTGTGCATGTGTGTATGCGTGCATGTACAGTATTGTATGTGTGTGTATGCGTGCATGTACAGTATGTATGTATGTATGTATGCATGTGTGTATATATGTATGTATGCGTGCATGAATGGCACCGTGTAAACTTTTCTCTTCGATATCCATGAGTGGGAAGAGTTAGCTGAAAGGGTTTTTGCCAATGTTAGCTCATGATCACGGCTTGTAATCACGATATCTCAAGAAGTTGAACTTTTATGAAGCTGATATACTTGGCATGGAGATCCCCCATGGTGAGTAAACGGTCCCTGTTGTCTTTGGTGCTGATTTCATAAATATAAATGAGTAGGCAGAGTTTGATTTCAAATTCCATCAAACCTCATTATCTCTGCAACCGTAAGTCTTGGTTTATAGCTCATGACAGCATGCTGGTGTGAGCAACTGTGATGGTGCGGCATCTATCTATCTGTCTGCTTGTCTGTCTATTCAAAATCTGCTGAAATTGATCATATGCATTGATACTTTCATGGATTTGTATGAAACTTGGACACAATGACCATTGAGTGTGGAGCCATCAGAGCTGGTCGAAAATTTGGGGTCAAAGGTCACATGCGGGCTGTAATGGGCAATTTGTTACAACTATGCAAAAAGCTTCTTCTACTACAGCCCGAGATTCCATGGTACAATGTTGAGGGTTTGTCACGATAGTACTGTGGTAGTGGTACCTTCAGGGTGTTCAGGAATTTGGGGTCGAAGGTCCCATGGGCTATTTTATGAAATCCTGCAAAATGCTTCTTTTTTTACATATTATGTTACAATCTTGAGGCTTTGTCACTATAGGGCTTCCTTTGGGGTGTTAAGGAATTTTGGGTCCAATGTCATCTGTGGGTCATATGGGCCAATTTATGAAATCACTCTTAATTAATATTTTCCTACTGATTGTATGGTCACAATGTTGACGGTTTTTCACGATAGTGTTTCGGTAGTGCTCTTTTGGGGCTTTGAGATTTCGGGCCAAAGGTATGGGCCATTTTATGAAATAACTAAAAAGGAGTTTTTCCTACACATTTGCCCTTAAAATTGGATTGGCCCTTTTTTGTGTAGGGGGGGCTACCAAATTTTAGGCACTAAATTTTTGGGGGTATCAATTTTTGGGGGCCCTTATTTTTCAAGGGCCAACAACAAAATCAACCGTACAATGTTTTTTGGGCCCTAAAAGTGGTTAAGCCTTCAAAGTTTTTGGGCTCTAAAAGGTATGAGCTTCTGCCCATTGGTGCTCTAGTTCTTCATCAAACTTGCTGTGATGGAATCAGTTGGAAGTGGTACATGTGCTTGGACTACAGGGTTCATAAAAATGATACATTTGTTAAATTAAATACAAAATTTATTACATATTTGTTTTAGATTCTTTTCATTCAAATGATATCAATGATTTTAACAATACAATCACTTTGCAATAATTAACAACAAAGGCCAATTATGGCAACTAAATAGTACTCAACTTCATTGACATGCTAAATTGTAATAATGTCAAATCTAAATCAAGTTAGAAGCTTGTATATAAACACAATGTTCCCAGCTTTTTGTGTCCCAAGCCTGTTGCGCACTTTGGAATGTACAAATCCAAATGTTGAAAAGACTTCTTCCACACCGGCACTTGACACTGCCCCAAAAAGCTTTCTGCACTTCATGACGACTTCATCATCCACAACACATTAACGTGACTCCCACAAGCAAGCTTGGAACTTTCCCAGATATATTGAAGGCATTTAAAGTAAGTATGTAAGTTATTTGACATAGGCTACCTAGTTTTTTAACCCGGCCATAATTCATACTGCGTAGCTTGTACTAGTGACTGCAAACTTCAGTTATGATGTCATTGCTGTCCACCTGATGTTCCTCATTAAAAGAGGATATTCATGCAGTATGTTTGTGCAGTATGTATGTTTATGTACGTGTTTGTGTATACAGTATGCTGTTAGAAAGATTTTGCTCCTTGAAATGCCTGAAGTGATATGTAAGCCAGTAGTTACAGCAATCTTGAGGCAAACTATATGATTCATCCTTTTTGATTCCTTGCTAGAGGAATATATGCAGTCATCAATGGAGCTGATACTTAGTATGCTGATACCCAATGGTGAGTTCTCGGTCCCTATTGTTTTGGGTTAGGTCGAAGGTCATCCGAGGTCAAAAGAGATCAAGGAGTGAAAATCTTGTAAACATGATAACTTCACAATGTAAACTTCATACTTGGTACATAGGTTCCCCATATTAAGTTATAGGTCCACATTGATTTTGGTAGAGGTCGAAGATCACTAACATCAACAGAGGCCAATAGTGGTCAAACATTAAAATGTTGACTCGTATTCTTGATTTCATACTTGAAATGTGGGTTGGCCTTAGTGAGTAGATGTATGGCGGGCCATCAGTCTCAAATCATGGGAGATCGACTTATACCGATTTAAATCGACATATACCAGTTTCCTTGGACTTATACCAGTTTCCAGCAGCTGAAATTGACTTGTACCGATTTAAATCGACATATACCACCTCATTCTACATATCATCGATTTCTTTTACTTATTATGTCGATTTAAATCGATGATATGTAGAATGAAACTGGTATATGTCTATTTAAATCGACATATACCAGTTTCATTGTACATATCATCGATTTATTTTACTTATCATGGATTTAAATCGATAATATGTAAAATAAATCGATGATATGTCCATTTAAATCGACATCTAGCAGTTTAAATCGATGATATGTCGAATTAAATCGGTAGAAGTCAATTTCCGTGGACTTATACCAGTTTCTAGCGTCTCAAATCGACATATACCTATTTAAATCGACATATCATCGATTTAGCTCATTAACATATTCCAAATCCCGATTTCGGTGATGATTGACATGTGGAGATACATCACGTGTAGTCACCTGACAAGGCGGGTGAATAATTGTAAATAAACACGAGCACAGTGGAATGCATGATTTAAGCTTGAATACTCTAATTGTTAATCCCCTGGGTATATATTTAGCTACAGTAAAGCGTAACCTTACAGTAGGCCTCCCTGCAGAACAATATCATCTTTGTTTATGGTGTAACTGGAGTAGGTAATTGCATCGGTGTACGTACTGTAAGCCTATGCAGTTGCATGTGTATTCCTATACTATAGCTCCACGTGTTTGAGTAGACAAGCCATGCAGTTTGCATTGAGATAATTGCACGTCATTGACATATCAGTTTTTCAGCCTTGTAACACCGAAATCTTTTTGCAAGTAATTGTTCATAATTACCATTGACATAATCATGATGAACACCCTTGCTAGCTTCGTAATTTTGGAACTATTGCATTATTCGCCCGCCTTGTCAGGTGATTGCACGTGATGTATCTTGACATGTCAATCATCACCGAAATCGGGATTTGGAATATGTTAATGAGCTAAATCGATGATATGTCGATTTAAATAGGTATATGTCGATTTCAGACGCTACAAACTGGTATAAGTCCACGGAAATTGACTTCTACCGATTTAATTCGACATATCATCGATTTAAACTCGTAGATGTCGATTTAAATGGACATATCATCGATTTATTTTACATATCATCGATTTAAATGGATGATAAGTAAAATAAATCGATGATATGTAGAATGAAACTGGTATATGTCGATTTAAATCGATGATAAGTCGAAGGAAACTGCTATATGTCGATTTAAATCGGTATAAGTCGATCTCCCATGATTTGAGACTGATGGCCCGCCATATAGATGAACCATGTTGAGTGTGTCAGAGGTAAAAGGTCATTAGGGGTCAACATTAAAAACCTTGTAAATCCCATAACTACCCAGTGCTAACTTGGATTGATCTTATACTTAGCATGTGGGTTGGCCTCAGTAACTAGATGAAATAGATTGATCATGTTAGCGGTCAATTGTCATTTGGGGTCAACAAGTTTAAAACACTGAAAACATTGTAAATGCCACAACTGAGCAGTGCCAAACTTGGACTGATCTCATACTTGGTATGTGAGTTGGCCCTGGTCAAAATCTTGTAACCACCATGACTCTTGGATTGATTTGATACCTAGTGTGATTGTTAGCCTCAGTGAGCATATGAATATATTGATTATGTAGAGGTGAAGGTCATGGGAGGTCAACAATAGTCAAACATTGAAAACCTTGCCACTGTCACAACTCAGCATTGCCATCGTTAATTGATCTCATACCTGGTGTGTGTATTGACCATAGTTGTTACAAGTCAAAGTAATTTGAGGTCAACAGGAGTCAAACCTAGAAATCCTTGTAACCGCCATAATTCAGTAATGCCAGCTTGGATTGATCTCATACTAGGTATGAGGGTTGACCTTAGTGAGTTGATTAACCCTATTGATTTTGTTGGTGGTCAAACACTAAAAACTCAGCAGTGCCAACTTGGACATTTCATCTCATTCATATTCACATATTGAGTGCTAAAAGAACTGAAGGCTGAATTGTACAAGATATATATTGTAGAGCAATCCAATACAAGTACTTTTATAGCAAAAACCGCATTCGAAAATCTTGTTTGGTTTTTGGTCTTTACAAGTTGAAGACTTGAAGCAAGTCTATAATGTCACACAGGGACTACAAGTTGCTTTTATATGTATTTCTTTATAACCCTCACATTTTGAAAAGATATATTGCATAGCAATTAAATACAAGTATTTTAGTGAAAACTGCATTCAAAAATCTGGTTTAGTTTTCGAGTTATAAGAATAAGGTTTTTTTTTAATTTTACAAGAATAAGACTTCAAGCAAGTCTATGATGTCACACCTGGACTACCAGTTCCAAGTTTAATGTATTTCGTTGTTTTTTAGTTCAACAGTTTACATTTAATAGTGAAAGTTTTCTTTCTTAGTTTGTTGAAATACAATATAAATAGAACTATCCCTTTAAAAGTTTTAGTCCATATCATTTGTTCTTCCATGGAAAAATAATGAAACAAATTATCAAGAAATACAGTACATAACTTAGACATACCAACTAGTAGTCCAGGTGTGACACCATTGACTTGCTTCCAGTCTTGAAGTTGAAAATTTAAAGAACTTGATAACTGAAAAACTAAAGAAGATTTTTGAATGCGGTTTTCAGTAAAGTACTTGTATCTGATTGCTCTACAATATATGTCTTCAAAATTTCAGGTTTCAGTTCCCCTTTAGCATTATTTCGACTATTTAGCTTGTATTTAACACAATATTTCAAGATGTTCAACTATGATGCAGCTCATACTTGGTTTACAGGTTCATCTTGTTAAGTACAGTGTCCATTGTTTTTGGCACTTCGTGGCATCGATATTAATGAAAAGACAGGGCTTGAAGTGAATTTCCTCTCCATAACCGTAAGTCCAATTTTGTTCAAACTTAAGTTGTAGGAGTTAAGACTAGGACACTGACTTTCTAACTTCATATCATCGAAACTCATTCGAGTGGTCAAATACCTTTGTATAAATCTCACACCAAAGTTTTCCCATTGTAAGAGTACAACCCTAATTATAATTGGATGAGCTGAAAAATCAATTAAAATTCTTATTAGGTTTAAATCCGAAAGCAAGGAACCACAAAGATGTTGGCTCACTTGTTTATAGCACAAAAATATGCCGAACTCTAGTAGAAATGTCTGTGTGGTGAATGAAGTTTCTTTTTCTTACAGCACTGATGCAACCTTAGCTACATCACTTGAACGAATGGTAAATGATGCATTACCCAGGAAGGCAAAGTAGGCTGTGCCTGTTTGCAAAGAGTACAATAAAGGGAGGGGAAGAGCTGCGTTACGACTATGGCACTGAAGACCTTCCGTGGAGGAAAAATGAACATGAAACTCAGTTGGAAGAAGATGACATGAATTTTAGGACTTCAGGTTGAGAAAGACCCAACCAAGATACTTCAAGAGGGAACTGGATAAATTTTCCAAATTCCCATCCCTGGAAAACAAATTGAAGAAGAGAATGGCTCAATAACTAATAACTACGAGGATGATACAAATAATAGGATTACATCAGCTGTAAGCGAGCTCAAACCTAAGTATGAATGGGAAGCAAGACTTCATATTGAAAAAGACGCAACCAATATATTTGAAGAGACTAGTGAAAGTGTTTCCCATAATCACATACATCACAATCAGATCGTACAGGAATTTTTTTTTAATGACAAGATCACATGTTAGTTACAACAAGATGACATCAGTTTGGTTCTTCAGGACCCAACCATGATACTTCAAGAAGGAACTGGAGGAGTTTCGGAAATTCCCATCCCAGAAAAACAAATTAAAGAAAAGAATGGCTCAATAACCATGAGGATGATGCAAATAATAGGATTACATCAGCTGTAAGCGGGCTAAAACTTGAGTATCAGTAGGAAACAATTGAACTCCATATTCAGAAAGACCTCACCAAAATATTTGAAGACACTAGTGAAAGTGCTTCTCATAATCACATACCCGACAATCAGATCGTAGAAAACAATGATGCAAACGACAAGATGACATCAGCTGGATATGTAGAAAAGGGACATTGGTGACATGAATCTTTCGCAACTATTTCAGCGTGTATGTTCCTTGTTGCAGATGACAGTAGTGGTGATGAATATGTTTGTGAAGATGACATGTATCAGAATTTGTTTGAAAAGAGTGATGTGACCCTCAGAGCCATAAGTGAGGAGTTGCATGACTTTACAGACACTTGGGACTCAGATGAAGATGTGAGGGATCCTGATTACCAGTATATAACTAGTCAATCAGAAACATCTGATACAGATTCTGATAGCAGTGCAGTGATTCCCATTTGTCACTTGCATTCATCATCATCTAGTGAAGTCAACAATCATAGGGCAAAAACAAGTATCTGGTAGATTAAAGATTTATTTTCCACAACTCGAGACAATCCTAAGAGAGCAAAATCAGGTAGTTGCTACACCCTTCACGTACGAGGAGCAAGTGAAATCTCAGAAACCGATTCATCTCCAAAACTATCGTTCCTATTCGAGACACCCCTAAAAGGGCAAAAGCAACTAGTCACAACACCCCCCACATACGAGGAGCAAGTCAAATCTCACAGACAGATTCATCTTCAGTGGTACCCTCCACTACACGAGATACCCCTAAGAGAGTAAAAGCAACTAGTCGCAACACCCCCACCCCCCCCCCCCACAGACGAGGAGCAAGTGTTATCTCAGAGACAGGTACTCGAAACACCCCTCAGAGAGCGAATACAGCTACACACGACACCCCCAAAATGTAGCGGCAAGTGAAATCTCAAAGACAATTTACTGTGAAGATTCGGAGAGAGGTTCATCTTCATCTAGTTATGGCACCCTTCCGAAGAATTTCGTCAAAAGAAGATGCCCATGTTCCTCAGAGTAAATTAACCAGACACATTCAGTTAGTACACAAAGAAGTAAAAGAAGTCTCTGATTGCAATGAATACCCAAAAAAGGGAACGCTTGCAGGCATTCAGCAACTTCAAGAAGCGAGGGATTTTCAAATAGAACAAACAGCAGTGAAAACCTTTCAACCCAGTCTTTCAACAAGAAAGAAGAAGCCAAACTGGTAGTGGTATAATTGTGATGTGTTGTAACTGCAATGGCTTTTTCAATCGAAAGTTCTACAAAAGACACACGAAAATCTGTTTCCAAGAATCATGCCAAGTAACAGTTTGTATCCCTTTATCCGATATGTCCAGGATGACGGACAAAAATAAGGATGTTTTTTTTTCGAAGAAATACTCTGCAAGTTTAGAGACGATGACATTGGCTTATTTTGTAGGAAAAATCCTGTAGTAATTAATATTGGCGAACGACTGTGGACAAAAAGCAAACTGAAAAAAGACAGAGCGGGAGAGATAAGGAAGTCGGTAATGACATCGATGCGACGTTTGGCTTCCTTGAACAAGACATTTTTGGAGCAACAACATGAGTATGGCCCCATTAAAGAGATGTGAGGATTAAGAGAAGTAAACCTTTCCCCCTAACTAGTAGATGTGACTAATGTAATTTTAAGAATAATTTTGTGTTAATAAAGGATAGACACAATATACGCCATTAAAAAAAAATAGATTTGAACAGCTAATAATGCAGATGTATTCAGCTGTAAATTGTTAAAGTTCGATTCTGCCTGAAATGTTGAATTCCAAGTGATTACTTTATAACCTTTACTCATCAGGGAACGGATAGCATAGGTAAGTTGATAGAATAAAAATGGAGATGAAGAAAGTGAAGACAGATAATTAAAGATGTATTTATGACTTGCTATAAGAACCTCAAAGTAATGAATATTATAAAGGTCTTAGTTGCTGACAAAGCCGTTTCCCAAAAGGAACTGTTGATCTTGTCATATTTTAAGGGCTTTTGAACATGTAAATTAATTTGGAAAACACTACTGTGTGTTTAACATTGTAAAATCTATAAGTACCACTTGGACCATTTTATGAAAGCATTTTAAAATCATCAACACACTTTTTTTAGTTCGATACATTTTCTTTTCAAACCATGCCAGGATATGCTGTACCACCATGTTTCATGATGATGTTTGATGTCTCTTTACAGCAGTCATTGCAACCTACTTGAGGTTATTTTGTTTTGGTTCACAAAGGTGGACCCCCTAGATACGGAGGCACACAGAGTGGCAACATTTTCATTGCAGGTGAATATGAGGCTGTTGTCGCAGGGTTCTGCAAAGGTAAATGTCTGACTTCTGTATATTCAATAACCAGTGAGCTTAGTACCCTCAATTGCCCGGGAAGAAGAAACCAATTAACCTTGCAAATTAATGATGAAACTAATTTGATAGCCTTACTTGTGTTGTTTTGTATCCTAGAATTAGTTCTGTGAGCAGAAATATATGAAAGTACACATTGGATAATGAATCAGTTGTTAGCAGGTCTGTCACAATTCAATGTAAATATCAAGAATATAAAAAAATTGGACCCATAATTGACCTTTTGTGACCTTGGATTACATAACGGTTATTTAGAAAACGTTTTTGTACTTCATTCACAACTGGTCCAAATATAGCAGCCATGTCAGACTTCGTTACTAGAAGTTGTTGCAAAAATTAGCATAAGTTGGCAGTTTCTGGAACAAAAGCAACCATAATGACCTTGGAGGTCGTCATTGTTTTTATAAAAAAATTTCCCCTCGATGATGTGAAATCTGTGGAAATTTTTTCATGTGCTCCAATGTACATACACAATGTTATTGCTAATAAGGTATCAGAAACAACCTTTGGCCCCTCATAACTTGAGAACTGGGTGTCCGATTGAAGCGGGAGTTGGTTTCCTCTATCATAGAGCACAAAGTGATTTGTCATATATCAAAATATTTACAAACTTTTTGTTTTGCCCCGTATCTCCTAAAATGAGCATATTTTTCAAGATTTGACTTTTTGACCTAACGGTCAGATGTAGTTTGACACGTTGATTCCAAAAAGCAACATGACAAGTCTGTACGACCATCCTATCTGTACTTATTTCCCCCAAAAATCGACCTCTGATAACTTCGCACACGAAGGTCGCACAGGGGTCAAACATGGACAGTTTTGATCGGAATGTACCTTTCAGATCCGATTATGGCCACGAAAATTCAAATAACCAAAGTAATAACGGTCACCGAAGGTCAACCTCAGGTCAAAGTTCACCTAGAATCTGGTCGACTATTGGATTACAATAGCGTAACTCTTGACGGACATTTTGTTGTAAAGTTATTGCAAAAATACTAGTTTTCGAACACTAATTGACCTTTGTTGACCTTCGATCATATGACCGTTATGTTTGGAAACGATCCCTTACCCCCCTATTCACAACTACTCCCAAAATATCAACCATGTCGGACGGTTTGAATGGGAGTTATTGCTGTTTACAATATTTTTTTTTTTGGCCTGTAACTGACCTTTGGTGACCTTCACAGGCACCAAAAAACAATAGGGCACACCTTCTCACTATGGCGGATCTATATACCAAGTTCGAGTTATGTCCAACTTTCCCTTGTTGAGTTACAGCGTACCCAAGCAAGTGTCACAGAAGCACACACAGACACACATGCACACAACCATACGCACCTGGTATGCAATATGGGGACCGGCATTTTCCTTCCCGAGTGGTTCACAGGAGTGGGGACCAATAAAAAACTTATGTACATTTCCAGGACCACTGGAGACACACCTACATTAACAAGACCGCACAAACACACCGACATTAACAAGACCACACAAACACACCTACATGAACAAGACCACACAAACACACCTACATGAACAAGACCACACAAATACACCTACATTTGCAAGACCAATAGCACACACCTACATTAACAATATCAATAACACATGTCAACATATGTCTGACTGGAGATTTCAAATTACAGTAGACCCATCACAATAAAGTTATTTTCTGGGACCACAAACAAAACCACTTTTAGATGACCAGAGATATAAGAATTCTTCAAGTTCATGACAGCTAGGAAACCTATATTTACAATATTCGACAAATATATATAATTTGTCAAGACTATGGAGATCAACAGAATCTCAACACTATGCACAATGCAATTATAAACATGCATAAATTTCCTTTTTCAAGTTCATACAATAAGTAACAGTCAAACCATGACATTGCACTGAAGTGCATCTTTTCAATGTCAATTTACAGAAAGATATGTGAAATGTATCTCTGAACTACCTATCCTCCTTTAACCTGAAGTTGATTAACTAAATAGAATGCATTTCAATTTATGTGCACAGATCACTATTTTATAATCACTGTACTCTACAGAATTTACTGGAATCACCTGCAGACTTCTTGTTTATTGTGCAAAATGAATTCCATTGCACCAGAGACATCTTGACATTAAGCATAGCTAGGGAAAACACCATATTGTTTTAATGAAGTTGCTTTCTTCCAAATTCAGGACCTTCTGAACATGTTTCCACAAAAGGTAAAGATGATTTTCAATCAATAATAAACTGCAAATATTGCATTAAGTAGGATGTATAATGCTCTTTATGAATGTTGTGCAAACATGTTAATGTCAGCTTATAGTATTTCCTAATAAATTTAAGCAGACTTATCGGTGACTGGTTGCCTATTTCCTTTGTTGAAGTCGGAATTGTGAAGACCAGGATGTGACTATGAAAGTTGGGGCCAAACTGACCTTTTCCACACCCACCATATTTGGGAGAGTATGCCTCCTGCTTATCCAGCGACCCCCTTATTACATTATCTGTAAGTTGGCCACTTAACATGTACACTGTTTAGGCTTAACTAGTCATGTCCCCTTGGTTCCCACACAAACATAAGATGAGTAAGCTTATGTATCTGAATTCCTGGTTCTTAAGCACATGCATATGAGCCTGTGGTCCTTGGAATGGACCTTCCTCATGCCAACTGTTTGAGGTAAAGGGTTGACGTGTCCACAACTACTTTATTGTAATTTTATCATCACTACTAATCAGTCACCGCCAATGAAGTTAAGGAGCCCGAACCCCCCACACACCACCACTCATTAAAAAATTATGGCTGGGCCACTGCCCCAGGGTTCCAACACCTAAATGTTTTGTGGAGCATGTTTTCGCACCTCAGAACCTCTTCCATGTTAAGAATGCTTGACTATTCGGTCCCCTGATTATATACACGGCTAATGAAATTTGTGTTTATCGGTCTTCGAATTGTAGGTAGCGTATCGTTATTTGAACTTAAAATGGGCCAATCACCCGTTTCTAGTACAGATTCAAACAAGCACCGTTCTGATCTCATTATTTGTATTATTTGGGATTTTTCTTGTAATAGGTTTCGTAGCCTAGGCTACTGAAAGGAAGACTTGAGATGGAATCTGAAAACATGATGAGCACAGATATTAATTTATTACGATTCGCTGTTTGCAGTTTTATTACAACTTACAAGTTTTCATTCAAGTCGCTACTCTTTTTCTGATCAATTAATAGGAGTTAAACGTGACAGGACATTTTCGGCATTTCTTTCTTATTCTAACACATGTAGAAACCATTCTTCAGAGTTAAATAAATTCCAGTTGATTAATATCGACAGCTAAGGACAGAATGAGAGAAGTGATATCATTTTTTTTTCATTCCGTGAATCGGAATTACTGTCAGAAAATGAATCAAACATTAATAGCCTATCTTTATTCGCTGCTTTGATTGTCAAAGCAAAACATATCGATCTCTTTGTAAGATATTGGGCGGAAATTATCCCACAGGAAATCACAGATAATAGGTTATATTATTCCATTATTTATTTATTTTTGCACCGTTTCGGGGGGGGGGGGGGGACGGGCGAGAGATGTATACATTAAAAGATAGTTTTTGTACACATCTCCCATGTTAAGAATGCTTGACTATTCGGTCCCCTGATTATATACACGGGCAATGAAATTTGTGTTTATCGGACTACATAGGTTCCTTTTGCTAAAGCAAGGAACCAAAAATTAACTTTGTGTAGCGTGTTGCTGCTGAGCATTTAATGGTATCACAATGAGAAAAACAAGTATACAGCTTCTTAACGCGCTGACACAGTGTGTACTGTTACGAAGTGTGCGTCATGTAAAGTTCTAGCCCTACTGTGCATGTGTGTGTTTGTGAATGTGTGTGTGTGTGACGCCAAGCTTGAAATTAGGTTTTCTCAGCAATCTCAAGGTGGATTGATCTCATTCTTGGTGCATAGGTTACCCATCATGAGTAGACGATCCCTATTTATTTTGGTGCTAATATCATGAATATTTATGAGTGGGCGGGGCTTACAGTAATTTTCAACAAATGTCAATATCTTCGCAACCGTAAGTTCAATTTTCATGGAACTTGGTTTGGTGGTACTAGAGGAAAGTCATCTATATGAATATTGTGACAGTTTGTCCAATCTCATTATTATTCATGAGGGGCGGGGCTAAGTGATGTTTTTATGCAAAAAAAGCTTGAAATTAGGTTTTCTCAGCAATCTCAAGGTGGATTGATCTCATTCTTGGTACATAGGTTACCCATCATGAGTAGACGATCCCTATTTCTTTTGGTGCTAATATCATGAATATTAATGAGTGGGCGGGGCTTAGAGTCATTTTCAACAAATGTCAATATCTTCGCAACTATATGAATATGGTGACAGTTTGTCGAATCTCATTATTATTCATGAGGGGCGGGGTTTCTGAACTTTTTGGTATTCCTGTTAAGGGTAGTATGCAAAAACTACAAATTCGTGATCTAATTTTGGAACATATGGTCGATGAAGAAATGTTAGAAGCCCGTGAATCCGTACAGGAGTCAGAATTTCTCAGCAATCCCAGGTTTATCCGGGAAATGAACAATGAAAAATAATAAT
>JAIPMN010185575.1:0-11001 GCA_020650975.1 Apostichopus californicus
TGTATATATGTATATATATTATTAGAGGAAAACAGAGAAATAAGATATGACTCATAATTGACAAATGAGGTGTAATGTTTTAGAAAATATATTGGAATTTCAGTCCCCTGGGACCTTTGTTAGCAATACTTGGCAGTCGAATGAAAAGTATGCAATGTAACACAATGAAAGTATGACGCTAGATAAGTGTAAGTTGCATTGATGGAATTAGAACCAATTAAATCATGACTACACAGGAAGAGAATTATGGAGCAAAGAACGGATTACATTTGTTTGTAGAACATTATTAACAAAATTATGCAATCGATAAGGGAGGCTGCTCCCAATGTGTTTTTGCATTGGTCCACTGCATGCCAAGGGTGAAGGAGGGTAAGAGTGGGGGGGGGGGGGACACAAAGGGGAAAATGTATTGGAGTGTTTAAATGGTATATATTGGCAAAGCTATTGTAGTTAAATTTCCTGGAATACTAACTTTGATGCAATGTACAGATAACCCATAGACAAAAGGTAGGGTAGGACATCCCATCCCTTAGCTGCATGCAAAAATAAAGGGAAATAATTCACAGCCCCAAAATGGGGTGTATTTTAACCTATCCATACATTTAGCATTTGTAGATATAGCATTTATGTTTTAAGCTGGTCTTTTTCTGGTGTAATATAAACACAATTACACAATTATTAAGGGAGGAAGCTCCCAATATGTTTTTGCATTGGTTCACTGCATGCTAGGGGGGAGAGGAGGGATAAGGGTGGGCCCTCAACACAAAAGGTGAAATGTTTTCGAGTGGTGTAACACTCTAGATAGACAAGGTTATTTGTGAGATATCCTGAAATACTGACTTTGAAGTTAATGTGTAGGTCACCCATACACGAAAGGTAGGGCAGCACATCCCCCTCCCTTAGTTGCATAAAAAACAAAGGGAAATGATTCACAGCCCCATCCAACCTCCCCCCTCCCCCCAAAATGGGTGTATGTTAACCTCTACATATATTTAGTGTTATCAGATATGGCATTTATTGTTTTTAAAGTCTATATCTGGTGTAAAAGAAACAAAATTATGCAATCGATAAGTAGGCAGCTCCCAATGTGAGCTCTCTGAGACAAATGTGTTGTGTAAATATTGTGTATTGAACAATAAGTAAATTGTAATGAATTATTCTTTGTAGAAAATTGGCAATGAACAGTCACATAACAACAAGAGAACAGCTAGAGTAGAAAGGATTTATTCTCTGAAAGAGGGAAGATTATCCTGATGATCAGACATACACATTTTAATGAATCACTCATTGTACAATGTTTGCAATGTGCATATCATGTAACAACAATGTATCAATCATGTGTGTTTATATAAAAGATGAAAGACTGAGCTGATTAGTAAAGCTTGTGAAATTTACTTTAATTGTTATTTGAGATTCTTCCAAATGAGACATCACATTAACAGTAGACTGTCAATATTGCATTTATTAAACATGAAAGTTTGTACTGATTAAAGATAACATTTCACACTAATGAATCAATGGTGGTAAAGTGATAGAAATAAACAGTGTTTTAAACAGCAGTGGAAATGGTTCTTGATTGCTTATTGTCGAGTAAGCTGAGATCCAGCCAAGGTCTTTGAACAGAATGGGCAGAATCTCTGTGGACGTCCTTGTCTTTGCTGAGGAGGTTTATAAGCTGTAAATTAGAAGTAAAAGAAATGACAAATTGCATTTATACCAGGGTTGCAAAAGCATTGGTAACACTCACGGTCACCACACACTGCCCAATTATATTCACTGTACACAGAGCCAATCATTTGCAATATAGACATTGATAACTTCTTTAATTAAAAAATAAATATAGTTTTCAATAAATTTAGATGAAGACACTATCACAACTTTCAGGAAGTGTTCCCAGTTCCATGTTTCTTTCATCAGGTTGTGGTGTATATTTTCCTGTGGTGTATATGATTACTAGTTAAATTACTTATGAACTCTGGTAGGATTATACATCTACATTAGCCATGTTGTAGTTCAGACTGATTTAAGGGACAAGAAGGTTTACAGTTTAGTTAGTCCAGGCATGTTCAATGCGTGTGTTTTCATCACTTGATTTCACATTGCAAGTAAACCAATATTACATGTGAGTGACAGATTAGCAATGTTGTGTAATACTGGTAAGTAACGATGAAGTGAATGAACAATACAGGCTTCTACGTACATTTAAAGAAAAACCAAAGTACTTAATTTCTTTTTTACTACATTAAGCTCTGTTTCAAACCATGATGGCAATCAATCTGAAGTAACATCGACATAAAAACTATGAGCTCTGAGCTACCTGGTTGACTATGCTTTTACTTCTTGACATCTCCAAAAGCAAAGTAAGCTTTTCTTCAGTCAATATGCTGCAGAATCACATATGAGTTTAACCGAACTTTAAACTCTTGTATGAGAGTATAATGAGACATAACTTGCAAGTTAAGTGTCATGTATGTCTACAGATTGTGTGCATGTCATTATGTAAATGAGTATTAATGGTAGACCAGCTTACTGTGATGAGGATGAATTTCCCCATTCTCTTCCTCCTCCTCATATCTGACATGTTTATATGTAAATGCTGTATTATAGCCTGACTAAATTTGTATATGGAAGGATGAGTTCAGACAAGTTTTTGAGTTAAATTCTTCTTTTAAATTGATCAATGTCTAAAGATAAGAGTTAATTATCAAAACAATGTACCCACTGCTACTGGAGGTTTTCAGACTTTGGCCTTGAACCCTCCAGCCTTGAGTTGAAATTGGTCCCTAAATAACCTTAATTATTGTTTCCAGTTTATTGTTTTAGTTCCTTTTTCTCCACCAAATAGTAAGAGCAGTTTGTGCCTTCCATATGTGTAATGCTACATTGCAAAATCTGCTGTATTGTGACCAATCATAGCATATATTAGCTAGGAAAGTTTTACAATTATGTAATCAACCTGCCACCTTCATTAAAATTACCTTGGTCAATATAAAGTAGCCTGCACAGCTTGTTGACACTGTGAGGTTCTTCGTGTAAACACTGTGTGGTAATATGTCATCATATGTCGACTTTAGTTTAACAGACAGTGTCTACACAAATACTTTCATTCAAGGAAAAACATTTACCAGGCAGTGTAGGATAACTGTTAAAATGAGGTCATTTTACGACCATGGCAGGTGGATTACATAATTGTAGGAAACTTTTTTTGCAGTAGCATGCGATACTTGGGGCCTATCAGGGAGTTGTTATTCCATAACAACTCCCTGGGCCAATACAGCAGTATGACCAGGGAGTTACTCCCTGATATGACCTATAAGATTATATCTTCAACAATTGTTCTGTTCTAGTCATATACCCTTTTTTATATGTGGTTTATTGTACAGTAACATAAAGATGACATAAAAGCAAGCAGAGTGCAGTTAGCCGGAATTTTACAAGATACTACATTTAGTGAGCCCTATTGGACAATCCTGTGGAGAAACAGTCAAGCTCACCATCCTCATCTGATTTAGAGACTGAATATTTTCCATCTGTCTTGTTGTTGCAGTCAGTTTGTGTGTGTATCTGTGAAACAAATATCCAACACCTCATAATTTTGGAAGATCAGGAAGATTGAACATAACTAGCTGAAAGAGATGAAAATAATGTACAATTAAAATAATATATGTGGTCAAAAGTCCTATATCCAACATCTTAAAATCAAATGATAGATTATTCAAAAACTATTTTACACCATATATGATTAGCTGTTATATCAGCATGATTCTATTGTGTGACATATCAGGGTATTTGCTTACAATGCAGAGAGTTATTGCAATTTTGTTTGTACAGGGAAATAGTCATAAAAAGACTTTATTAGTGATGTCTACCTTCACTTAAACTGTCTCCAGAAGGCCTTAGGGACCAAAACTTCTATAAACTTTAAATTGAGCAAGTTCTGGATTTCACATTTCAATTTTGTACTATAAACATTAGAGAATCAGTTGTACTTGGCAAATAGGCTGCAGGTATTAAATTGAAATAAATAATTGCGGAAAATATTGATCCTCAAGTGATTAGAAAAAATATGGTATTCAATGCATATTAGATCGTTAGGATATAAGTATGAGTGGAGGGGGGGGGGGTGGAGAGTCAAATCTTTATAGAAAGAGAAACTTGGTGGGACAAATACCACCTCACCTTAGCTGCAAATTGGAAGCCAAGGGGTACAACTTTATAGCCCCTCTGCCATCACCATTCCCTCCCTCCCCGGTACCCTTCAATGGGGTGTCTATTAAACCTACACATGATATGGCACATAAGTTTCAAGGTATACATCTGGTGTGCAAGTAACAAAATTACAAAATAAATAAGGGAGTTATCTCTCAATGTGATTTAGCTTTGCTTCACTACATACCAGAGGTCGAGTAAGGGTTAATGTAGGAATTGAACAGGAAAAAGGGAGGGTTCTTTAATGTGGGTTAAAATAGTACATAAATGAAATATCTAATACTGCTACCTTTAACCTCAAAGTACAGGCTAGCCAGAGCAATGGAGGTCAAGGCGACCGCAACCCCCCCCCCCCCAACCCTACTTAGTTTCATGACAGAACACAACAGATATGTTTCACAGTCCTCTACCAATAATTCTCCCTATTGAAAACAAGGTAAAAAGATTCTATGTTAAAGGTATGCTGTATTGACCCCAAATATGCAAGATTTTCAAATATGGTCAACTGCACATGGTCAAACTTCTTATACTCTTAATATTACCACCCTGAAGGTAATTTACCTCACTGGGACATTCAGCCATATTGTTTACTTATTTAGAATTATGGGGAAATTTAGAGATTAAATGCTTCTAGGAAAGTGCAGTTGTGAGTTTGCTTTGGTTATGCATATCAGGGGTGGAGGAGAGGTAAGGGTAGAAATAAAAAAAAAAGGGGACATAAATATTTTGGGTTGGGTAACTTTATTACATATAGGCAAAGGTATTAGTGAAGTATATAGGAATACCACCTTTGACATTAATTTATCGGTCAGGCAGAAAAAAAGTAGGGCAGAGATATATGGAAGGGGGGGGGGGGGAGGCAGAACATCCGCAGGTGAAAAAGTTGGAAGCAACATCAGGATTGCCAACAAGAATACCCTTAGCTTCCAGATGGAAGGCAGCAGGTTTGTTCAACAGTCCCGCCCCCTCTCGCAACCATTCAGAAGGGACCATTGCAAATATGGTTAAATGGGGTCTATGCAACCTCTACACATTGACTTTTATCAGATCTAACAAGATGAGGCAATCAATAAGGGAGGCAGATATCAATGAAAGCCTGCATTGATTCTATGTCAGGGGTGGAGGAGGGGTCAGGGTAGAGATGTTCTGCACAGAAAGGTGAAGTTTTCGAATGGGGCTACATATACAACATGAAATACATAACCAGTACTAATACCTAATTTGAAAATTCATTTGATTGTACAAGTCAGGCAGAGAAAATGAAGCCCCCAATAATTCCCAATAATAAGGGGGTGGGGAAGGCAGAGCATCCACAGTGGAAAATATAAAATAAAGTCAGGGCCACAAAGAAGTCTACCCTTAGGTTCCAGGTGAAAGCCAGCTGGGAGTATATTTCATAGCCCCTTTTGATTCCCCCAATTGCAAATATGGATAAATGGGGTCAATGTTAACCTATATACATTGAGCATTGCAGTATTAAAATTAGAGAATCAATACAGGATGCACCTCTCAATTTGATTTGGCATCGGTTCACAGTTTACCAGGGGTGGAGGAGTGGTAAGGATAGAGATTAAAGGGGGGCTGCATTTCACAGCCCACAATGACCCCCCCCCCCCCATTGCAAACAGGGTAAAATGGGGTCTATCTTAACCTCTACACATTGAGTATTGCAGTATCAAAATTAGACGATCAATAAAGGAAGCACCTCTCAATTTGATTTTGCATTGGTTCACTGCATATCAGGGTATGGAGACTGGTGTATGGGTAGAGATTAAAGAAAAAACGTGACAAAGATATTTGGGAGTGGGTTAACATTATTACATATAGGCAAAGGTATATTAGAGAAGTATATCTAAGAACACTACCGTGAAATTAAATCGGTTCGACAGAAAAGACAAGTAAAGTAGGGCACGGATATATCCTGTAGCTCAAACAAGGGGAGGGGTACAAAAGGGGAAGGGATAAATCAGGACCACCAAGAAGTCTACCCTTGAAAGCCAGCTGGGGGAACATTTCATAGCCCACAATGAAGCCTTGCGACCCATTGCATATATGGATTATGTTTATCTCTACATAAATTGAATGACATTAGTAACATAATAAGGCAATCTATAAGGAGGAAGCTTTCAATGTAATCTTGCATTGGGTCTGCACAACAGGTTTGGAGGAGGGGTAGGGTAGAGATTGAAGAGAAAAGGGGAGATGTTTTGGTGTGGGGAAACATTGTTACGGATACATGCTATAGTATTAGTCAGTGTTTGCACGGGTTATCCGGGTACCCACCCGACGCTCCACTACCCGCTTCCTAATTTGTTACCCGAATCCTTTAAATTTGTTTATTGAATGTGTATATTCCTTTTCTTTTACATTTTAAGAAGTTTAAATATGTTTCGAATGCTACAAATTTTTAAAATAACAGGTTATGAACATGGAAACATTGTCAGAGAAAAATACACTTGATACATTATAGCATTCAATTTGCAATTTCTTGAAAATAGCTATACCAGAAGGTAAATAGACAAATTTCTGGGTACCCGGATACCCGACGGGTAACAGCCTCGGGTACCCGGTTCCCAATTTTGGTACCAGTGTAAACACTAGCATTAGTGAAATGTCCAGCACTGCTACTTTTAACCTTAATGCACTGGTTATCCAGAGCAACGGAGGACAGGGCATCCCCAATCCCCTTGCCATTTGTTGCAAAACAGAAGCCAAGGGATAATTTTTCACAGCCCCCAATGTTTATCCTCATTGCAAACGAGGTAAAAAGGAGTAAATGTTAACCTCTACACATTCAGTATTGCCAGCAGTAACAAAAGTAGGCAATCAACAAAGGAGGCAGCTCTCAATGTGATTTTAAGGGGGTGGAGTGAGTATTCTAACTGGGCATAAAACAATTTCTAAAAAGTTATTGAATGAAAGTAACAAACATTTACAGATGTCAGATATACACTATGAACATGAAAATTACCCACTAGAAATCCCAAATGCATTTATACATGGCAATAGGATGTATTCAGTGGTTTAATAATTGGATTCTAGGCAGTACTCTATTTGCCATTTTCCAATTTATTTGGTATTGACTTGTCAGCTTTAGGATATATTATTCCTTTGAACATTTCATCATGGGACTGGTTTAAGTTTTTTTAAGTCCAGGTCAAATTTCCTTTTTGCTATTTGAAAGAGGAACATAATATAATAGCATTCTAGTGAAATTTGCATTCAATTCCTATGTACCATTTTTGAGATATTGACAGTTGAAGTTATCTGATATTCTACCAAAAGTGAACTTGAAGCAAACAGGCGTGATGTCATAGTTGCAAACTGACAAACAATGTTTTGTGTTTTCTTTATTTTTCAGTCTATTGATTTGACTTTGGATTGGATAAGGTTACTAGTTTGTCTGGAGGGAATGTGAAGTTGATAAAATACCAATACCTATGGTACATTCACGTTATGGATGAATCCAACTGTGGAGTATAAAATTAGATGTAAATTTTAAAGGAAAACGAAACATTATGTATCAGTGTGCAACAGTGTCACACCTGTTATGCTCCATGTTCACTTTTGGTACGAAAGGTGGTGACTTCAACTGTCAATATCTAAAAAAGGTACGTAGGAATTGAATGCAAATTTTAACCAGAATGCTTAGATTATGTTCCTCTTTAATAGGGTTGTGCGGGATCCCGGTAGTCAAGTGAATCCCGGTATCCCGATCCCGGTATTGACTAATCCGATCACAAAGCAATGTGTAAATACTACCGGTAGTGGGAAAACAACCGGTTATTACATTCGTTTCGGTATCATTCCCGGGAATCCCGGACATAATAAAAATATCTATGTGTTACTATTTGAAATAAAGAAAACAAAACACGATTTTTCTGGTTTCTGTGTTCTTAGTTTGAATAATATCTGACCAATTTACGTACTGGCCTAGACCTATATATTAACGAATCAACTTTTCTCGTAGTAATTTGAACCTAGGCTACATATCGAATGTTACTCGCGCTCAGCATGTTACGGGACCTCAAAGTTATTCTGAAATTTTCGTTATTTATTCTTCCTTCAAACGATGATTGTCAAGGTTCTCATGTACAAAATCTTACTCTTATGCATTTCACCTCATTTTGTTATAATATTTATAACGATTTAATAAATTTTGAGCCAAAACAGCAGGGAGTATATCCAGTTTAAATCCATCTTCGCACGGGACTGTATATTATTATAGCCTAGGGTACGGTACAGGTACACACAGCAGTTCAGTACTTGAGATTTGATGCTGTAATGAAATGGATTCGTTTATTAATGCGGGGGGTTCCACGATGTCATTTATATTTATCTTTCGCTACTTTTTTAATTTTTAAGATCTTTTGTACGAAAAATTGAAAATTGTACGTATTGAAAGTATATTTTCTGGAGTAAACAAAAGCCGATTAACGATATAAATAAATCTGTACTATTTTTATGTATGTAGTTTATAATCCCGTATTTACGTAGCCCCTATGTAACTTTCTTATTGTCTGAAGTTCCAAACACGTGGTGACTTGTTGATAGTTAAAAACTTTTCATTGTGAACTTTTGAACTTGAAGGGGTTGCCCTATTCCAATATCATGAATTAGTGGGGAACTCCCAATTTATGTTTGTGTACGGATTACAAGTTTAATCCACGTGCGAACGTGTTAATCTAATATCGTACGTCGAGTATGAATGAAGGATGGTGTGGGTTGCTTTTTCCAAGGTTTGTGCTTTTCTTTTTGGAAGTGTATGTTAAAAAACAAAGGCCCTAATATAGCGTGTTATTTTTTTTTTATGAACGTGCGTGTAAGAGTATGTACATAGCCTACGCTATGCATATTGAATGTATGACATTGACAGTCTCGTAACTAAGTGCTTTGAACCGTAGATGAAAGTTGAGGAAAATACCGGTTGTAGTTACGATACCGGGATTAATGTTGCAACACTACCGGTTGTGTGAAATCCGACTACCGCACAACGCTACTCTTTAACATATCAGAAAGAAATTTTGACCTGGACTATTCTTTTAAGTTATAAGTGGGGGATAATTGCTATCTGTATGGAATAAAATATGACTCAAACATGTATCAGTTATTACACATTATTACGATGCCAACATTAAGTTTGTTTAAAGTTATCCTAACAGGTTTAGTTCATGCACTATCCTATTTGCTCAAGTGATTGCATTTCAATTTGCTTCATTCGCTTTTGCAATTGCAAAGAGATATCTTATAGTCTTTAACACATTTACATAGTCCAAGATTTATCCTTTTATTAAATGTTTTCTTTAAATGGGGTTGCATTAAAAATTAAAAATAAAACATAATCAATTAATCAATCAATCAAGCAAACAATTAATCAATAATCAAAACTAAAAGCAAGACTTTTTCAAATACAGTAAAGGCTGTTAAATGAACTACAGTATTAGTTAATGAGCATGATTTATATTGCTCTGTTGTACATGGCTTTAATTTCTATTGATTATAATCTTTCTTGGATGAGCAACAAAGCAGAAGGATTACTTTCAAAAGGCGACAAAAGAACATGTTTTCTAGGCTTGAACTGTCATCGGTTACTGCCTAGAAGAAATTTCCTTGAATTAAGTCTAATAAAAGAGTATTTTAAATAGTCCAATACTAAATAAAAGTGTATTATATATGAAATAGATTTTTTTCAAACCAGTGTACTTAAACCAGCAGTCAGTCAACTTTTGACTGGGGAGCCAGCAAGAAATTCAAGCACTCAGCCATGCACAAACTAATTACCAGCCAATCCCATGCTCCCCCCCCCCTCCCCCCTCACACACACACCTCCAAAGAAATACAGTCTTTAACTCTTCAGAGGTAAAGACAGCTGGTGTACATGTGAGACTCTTTCCATAAATGTCTGCTACTTACCTAACAAGACTTATAAACATATTTTCTGAAACAGCAGAAAGGAAAACAAGTGCAACAAAAACTTACGGGTATTACAGAGTTATCTCTGACATCATTGTCTGTAGGTTCTTCCTCATTCTCTGACTGCTAAAGAGAAACAAATACACCTCAATTGATTTGAATATAAATGACATTCATGCACTTTAAAGAATTCATGTTAGTAGAGATATGAAGAAGTGGGGGGTTCAGGTACTTTATATTGCACTTAACAATGAAGAGAAACTGTTAGCAAACAAACTGCTTATCCACTAAAGAGCCTGTTTAAGAGAATTTGTAAAAGTAAGTTGGCCTGACGTTTCAATCCTAGCAGGATCTTCCATAAAGCCTCTGAAGAAGATCCTGCTAGGATTGAAACGTCAGGCCAACTTACTTTTACACAACAATGAAGAGAATATACTTACTGTAACAGGTTCTTCATTGATAATACTTTCTGTGACCTTGTCTTCATTTCCTGATTGCTAAAGCAAAAAAAAAAAATACACCCCAATTAATTTGAGTATATATGACATGTAATGGCACTTTACAGAATTCACGTTAGTAGAAGGAGTAGGGGGAGGGGGAGTGGGGGGGGGGTTCAGGTACTTAACAGCACTTTGGTAACTTCTCTAGAATTACTGTTGAACATTACACAACAATGAAGAATATACTTACTGTAACAGGCTTTCATTGATAATACTTTCTGTGACCTCGTCTTCATTCCCTGATTGAGGTGTATTTTGTTCTCTTTATAAAGAGAAACAAATACACCTCAATTGATTTGAATAAAAATGACATCCGATGCACTTTCATGTTTGTATAGATATGAAGGAGTGGGGTTGGTAGGCGGGGGGGGGGGGGGGG